>PYUH01000036.1:7338261-7352103 GCA_016808085.1 Suaeda aralocaspica
GGGGGGGGGGTGTTTGGGGATGAAAGTTGAAAACTAATTAGATTATGACACGTGTTCAATTACCTTGTATTATAGGTTAGCGACATGTGATAGCAAGTCACAGACCAAAATGAGAAGATTCATACTAAAAGTGGGATTATAACTAGATAAATGAAAGGTGGGACTAAAATGAGCAAAACGGTCAAAAGTGGGAATTATTCCTATGCATTTTTTCTTAAATTAAACCCCCTAAAAAACCCATAATTTAAAAGCAATTCAAATGAAAAAAAAAAAAACCTTGAGACATTGAACAACGGTGGCGGCAAATCAGCAATAGCAAAGTGGATGTGAAGGCATGAAGCTATGAAGGTGAAAAAGTGGTGGCAATTCAATCGCCAACTTTCCCATTTATGCATTGCATTTTTTTTAACAATTAAACTTCAACGTTTTGGGGAGTTTTGGTGGCCATGGTGGGTCACGTGCACCATCGTGACCATTAGTAGCTCCACCACTGGACATTTATACGTGTTGTACCCCTTCACATAAAAACTTCTTTGTAGGGCCCTCGACGTTTGATAAGTTTCTCCATGGTGCCCCTCCGTTAAACAACCCTTAGCATTCCGTTAACCATGCATGCTCCCCAGGCTAAGTACCTCATCCTTCTCTCTCTTTATAACTTAATCCGCTCATCTAATGGCCCTCGCTAGCTCAATTATTTAACCTATCATGAGTGGATAGGGTAGCTTTGTGAGAGGGGCAACGGTGTAATGTGGCTAGGGTGGTGGTAGTTGCAGGGTTGATGATGTGAGAGGAGGTGATTGTGGTTTGTGTTAAGGGTAGTTGTTTGGGGAATATATATGATGAGATTGATGATGAAAATATGGGGATGATTGGAGCTAGAGGACATTGATGATGATGAACTTAACAAGTTAACGGACCTTTATTTGGGTAAAGTTAATTACTTATTGAATTTAAAGGGTGTCATGTAGAAGTTTTTATTTGGAGGGACACAATATAGAAAAGCCAATACTTTAGAGGCCCAATGTAGGAAAAAAAAAACCCGACAAGAAAGGAAAAAAAAAACATATTCCATATGCATTACCCTTAAAAGCTCGGACTTACGATTGTAAGGCTATACTTAGCATACTCCGAAACAGGCATTTTAGTCCGTGAGTTCTGTTTATAACCTGTACCAAATTGTAATAAAGCTTTTCTTCCAACAATCTAAACAGCACCACAAAAATAATTATACCAAGCCATATAAAAGTGTAATCAGTGGTCAATTATTACTCACTAGTTTTGATTAGAGCCAAAAGAAAAAATCAAGAAAGAAAAGGTGTATAAAGTATTAAATAAGCCAGTAACACTATACCAGAGACTTATGAGTTGTTTCTCTGGTTTTTTCTGCAGCATTCGATAACCTGTCATGTAAGTAACGTAGGAAGAAATAGTAAGAATTTAGGAAATTAATATATCATCTTGCATCGCTCCATTAGTAAGTTTGCAAATTGCAGAGAAAACACACTTACAAAACTCTCCCAACGTAGTACAATGTATTTACATGACATTAGTAAGACGCTTAGTGTGTAGCCAGCGATAACACCTAGCGCTTGCTACTGGACTTATACCCAACAGAACATATTACTAGTACTATCTTTAACAGCAATCCTCAATGATCTGATTTTTATTAGCTGCATGTTGATAGCTTCTCTGATTCTGTTGTCATTCAGCATTTTAGTGATAGCCAATTGGAGCAGGTGCTTCCTTCAGCTCGCGACCTTTAAAATGAATGTCCTGCAAGAAAGCCATGACCAAATTGAGCACACAACATATAGTTCAAACTCAAAAGGAGGCTTTACACCTAATTTCCCATAACAATATTTTTCCCCCATGTGGATTTTGTGAGGCACATTCAACTTTTAGTATTTAGATTGAACAATTTCTGGTCAAATTTCAAGTTTTTAACATATTTCAAGTAGCAACAATATGGTGTTAAAATATGATGAATCCTAATTCTGGACTGAGGCAACGACAATATCATAATTAAACAGAAAGATAAATGCTACATACCGATGCAAAGTGATTAACATCGCGATGGTGAGCCTCATCAGCACGAATAACAGTGACAACATCCCTAAGTGTAGCATTAGATGGCAACCTCCAATAGTCAATAGCTATAGCAGGAGCAGGCACATTCTCAATGTTGCCATTGTCGATCTCTTTAAGGAACTCAGTGTAAGAGTGTATGGCCTCTTCTTCTAGGTACCCCACTATACGATGTGCAAGCTTAGGAGAGATGACATAGGTGAGGAAGTAGGCATTAAAGAAGACGCCTTGGACAGCAAACACTAAAGCGCGCTCATACCACCTAGGCTTGACAACCTCCATGAAAGTCATGAGATGCATACGCTCATTCTCGGCCTCCTCTAGGAGAGCCTTGATCCAACCACCACTTTGCTCAAATTTTCGGATGGACTTGCAATGAAGAAGCATTCCTCCTACCATCCCTGGCACCGCTGCTACAGTTTCCAGCATCATTGCACGGCAGCCATACCTCCTCTGTATCATGTATATGATTTTAAACATTAAATCAACATGCTGGAATTCTTTAATTTGAGTGGATTACATGAACAACTCAAGGCAATGGCTAAAAGGACTTTCGAAATTTGCACTCAGAAAGTCAGAAGTCATGATTCATACATCACATACTTCACATTCCTTGACTAAAAAAAAAAAATATAAAACATAAAATATATAATGGCAAATTAATAGGACTTTCATAATTAATACTTTCTTCATTTTTCTGTTTTTTTTTTTAAATTTTATTTATTCATTACAAGGGGACTATAGTTTGATTTCGTAATGGCTGATAATACAGAGTACCAAATTTTATTTATTTATTACAAGGGGACTAGGGCCCGGAGTTACGATAACGTAATGTTTACGAGACCCTGTACAGATTCCCAAAATGAGACCCTCTATAGTCTATTCAACAATTTGTATTTAATTATGATTTCCTTAAAGATTTTTTTTTTATTGGTAAATCGGAAGATTTGACAATGCATATATAAAAAATTTTGTCAACCATATTAGAAAATAAAAGATTTTGAACATTGATGGATAATTATTAAACTTCGAAAATGGAGAGAATTGGGAATGAATCCAAATAAAAAGTTGAGCTTTACATTAACACAAATTACAAAAAAATTAAATATGGTTGACAAAATGTGTATTTTCAACAAATAAATAAAAATTACTTGGTAGAAGGATTGATCCTTGAAAATTTAAAACAAACAAATAGTGCTCTACCACTACTTCAACTTCATTATTATGTGGCATAAAAAAAAAACTTCATTATTATGTTATTTTATGAAACTAATATTTATATATCCAAAGCTTGGGGCCCCTAAAATTTGGGAGCCCTGTTCCGTCGACCACACCGCACCTCTTAAAAACCGCTCATGAAGGGGACTAATAGTTTGATTTCATAACAGATGATAATATAGAGTACCAAATTTTAATAGTTCCAACATTCAATTGAAAGTATCAACAAATCAACGATTAAACATGTGTTATTAATTATCTCAAAAGGAAATGAGACATAGATATCAAAACTCAAAACTAAGAGATATTATACGTATTTTTGTATAAAATCACTACCGATAGCCTGATAGGAGTTTAAAAGGTCAAATTTATTCCAAACTTCACATCTTTACTTAGGTAGTTAAGTTTATATAAAATTACAAGTTGTACGATCTAACTCTAGTTGATTAAAACTTATGTGAAGGCACACCAATTTTTTTCCTTTTACACAAGTTGAGAGGTTAATAAATTATATTCAACAAAGAAACCCATTGATTAGGATTAGGATCTAAGACAAATTCCACGTACGATAGAACATGGAACTATATATGATAAACCATCCTTTCAGAAAAGGAAAAAATAAAATGATAAATAACCTCATCAAGAAAAGGGAATAGAAGAAAAGTAAACCACTACTTTCAATCATCATAATAATAATTTCTAAATTCTAAACTAGTAAGTTTTTCATTTTTATAATTTCGTTGACCTTGTCTTTAATAATTAAAGAACACTAATAACCTAAATGTCGCTTTCACCCTAGCCACCACCTAATTAACTTTATGAACGGATCCTCCATGACCCAACAGTCCAACACAATAATAAAAAGTAAAAGAAAAATAAACAATAAAAAAGCCATTCAAAATTCTAACCCTAAATTCAAGCATCACATCTTCAACTTGTTCTCCTTGAATTTCACTTTTGCTTTTTTTTTTTACTCCTCTTAGACAAATTGCAAATTATAAAAACAACGAATTATATATCTTTTGGTTGCAACTTGCAAGTAGGATATTTAATTTCCTGGGAAGTTTTGATGCCGATGAAAATTTATTTCCTACTTCTATGAAATACTTTCTATATTATTGCTAACCAAACAAATACTCATTTTTAAGGAAATATGTTCTTATATATAGATAATTCCTCATTTGAATTTTAGTCCAATTATTTTATACTACAAGGATTCATTCCAATAGTTTCTAAAAGTGTTCAAATGATGAAAATATAGTTATATTACATTATATAACACAATTAACCAAATTATTTTCAGAGCTATAAACTATCAAATTTCACCAAATCAACAAATATCACTAATTCACTACACAATTTACCTTAAACAATATAATACTCCGTAATTACCAAATGACAATACCTTAACCAAATTTCATTTTACAGAGCTAAACACTAAAATCAAAATTACAACAAATGACCAAAATAATAAAATTAAATTAAAAAAAAATACCTGAAAGAAAATATCAGTAGGCACACGAAGAGACTTAACAGTCCAATAAGCGAATTTGTCCAATATTGTTGATGGCTTGTGATGCTTCTTCAAATCAATCGACAGATCTGCTTGATATGTCTCCCATGGCTTCAATATTCAACAAAAAGAAAATCATTAAAACAAAAAAATAATAAAATAAAATACATAAATTTAACCTAAAAATTATCATAAAATTATTATCATGATAATAACTTAACCTAAATTATTATTATTATTATTATTATTATTGATGACGTACCATAAAACAAGACCACCTCCATTGAGTACCATCTTCTTTAGTAACTTTCTTAGGTTGAACTCCCCAATAACTAACCACCTCATTACCCTGAGACCCACCGCCACCACCACTTCCGGCAGCATTACCACCGGTTTCGCTGGTTTCCGGTTTCTTCACCTCTTCTTTAACTTCACCTTCATTCAACGTTGCAGTAGTAGTACTCATTCCCCTTACAGGCAACCGGAGAAACCCTGCAACAACTCCACTCACGTGACGACCTGAACCTCCATTATTACTCACGTGACCTAACACCTTATACGCCGTCGTTTCATTCGCGCATAAAAGTGTGTTGGTTGCAGCTGCGGTGGTGGAGGAGAAGTAACGTGGTCCTACAGCCACCACGGTGTAGTTCAGCACCGCTGATCGAGCGGCTCTCGTTGCTGCACGTGTCATCATCTTGATTATCTTTGATCGGAATAATCACCGCCGTTAATTTTACAACTGCCAAAAATGTTGGAAAATTACAAAAGCTTTTTTTGTTTTTTTTTTCTTGGTTTTTCTTTTGATATTTTTTTTAAGTATCTTGCTTTCCACGATAATTGAATGACGGCGAAAGAAGGAGTTTGGTTATTTTTATACTTGTGTTAAGTCGGTGTTAGAGTGCTTACGTGGCAATTAATAACTGGTGGTTGAGTTTATTTTCGGTTTTATTTAATTTGACTGAATTAAAATAATAGTTTGAGGGGCTGCTTTGGGAATTTGGTAGTCAATGTGCGTCTAGAAAATTCAATTAATTAATTAATTTAGTTAAGTTTTATTTTTGGGTTATTTCTTTCTTGGAGAACAAGAATACGTGAAGAAAAAGCTAGATGATGCCAGTATGGCAAATTGGAAAATGGCAATCACGCAAAGGGTATTTTTGTATTTCCAATTTCTTTGGAAGTTTTTGTGTGATTCTAAACTTATGTCAGCAAATGTTAGTCAATTTATTACATTGATTGGTTGTGTTTTAATTGTCTTTTCCTTTGCAACTTCTTTTGTTTGTCAATGGAATAACCAAGAGAGTTTGATCTTTTGTTAGAACTTTGACGATGACAATCACCATACAATATATTAATATCGCCACGTGTATGATAATTGATACGATATACCGAAAAATATAATGGCAATAAGGATTTAAATTATGACTTCTCTTATGTTAATTAAGGCTCCGTTTGATATAGCGTAAAATATTTTCCATAAAAAGTTTTTTCCTTCTTTTTCCCAATTTTACATTGTTTGGTACACAAAGGGATGTAAAATCATTTTCTATGGGTGTAAATTTTTCCCCACAATAATGGAAAACCATTTTCCTTCTAAAATGAAAGGAAAACAATTTTCCTCCAATCCTCTTATACACTCTTTCCACCCCCTTTATTTTCCCTATTTTCATCACTTTTTTTACATGCAACCAAACAATGTAAAATTGTTTCCATTAAAAATGTTTCCTATTTTCATCATTTTTTTAAATGCAACCAAACAATGAAAATCATTTTACATTAAAAATGTTTTACAAAATAAAAACAACATATAGCCACTAGATATTAATCTCACAACCTTTGAAATGAAATGTAAGTACACAATTATCAATCCACTCTGATTTTGTTGATTAATTGTTCACAATAAAATACAAATATACAATAAAGTGCTATAGCTACATATGTACAATTATGTACATCTCTCAGAGGTGTGATAATAAATTATTGATAACACTTTTCTTTATACGAAGCGCCTCATAATTGTTATTTTCATCCAAAAAATTGAAAGTTTATTTTATTACTAAAAGCTTACCAAAGCAAAATAATTTTTATCAATTTCACACAAGCTAAAGAATTACAACAAAATGATAAATAAATTATAAAAATTAATGAATAAATAATATATTTGGTAATTGATATTGACTCGGGCATTGCCTGGGCCAAATTACTAGTTTTTATAATATAACCGCTTGTACGTTATTATGTATAGCCACAAAAGGATTTGATGAACAAATTGTATGTTTTTGGTTTTACCAAGTGCATTCTCTTTAATGAGAAATTTTAGACAAATATAATGAGTTACAATGGCTTTTTTTTTTCCGCCAAAATGTTTATAATAATTTACTAACTCAGTTTCACATTATTTGCAACGAGTAAACATTTTTCATATATATATTATGTCAAATCGTTGCAAATAATATGAATGGAAGTGGTAATAAAAAATTATCCATCAGACTTAATAATTTAATTGAAAACGAACTCAACTCTATACAATTAGCTTTGGTCATCGCCATTATTGGTCGAGTTTTATCAATTGAAATTAGAATTTGAAATTGAAATTAGAATTTGAACCAATTTCTTAAATGAGTTACAGCCAAATAGGTAAACATAATGCAGGTCAGAGGACAGTAGAGACTAGAAAAGGGTATGAATTGGCGGCTGTGAGGGCTGCCACATTTCAATGACCATATCACTATAGCATTGGAAGGCTGGAAGCTAGTGACGTCCGTGAATATTACCGAAGAATACTTTAAGCAACTATAATTACTCGTACCACTTGATACAACGTACGTTACGTTTGTAGATCAACAGCATCACTTACCATTTTACCCTGTTAGTTTTTGCGTAGTACATCACATGTACTTCCTCATGGAGTCATGGCAGCTAGTGGGAGAGGAATGATATCCCTCAGTCTGTTGGAGGAATTAAATAGGAGTAGTATAGTCTTTTTACATTTTATTATTTTTTTCACTTATCCCTATTTACCTACCTAGTTATATTATACTTACATACAATCACATTATCCGTTTAATAAATAACATTATAAATAGAGGAAATCACAATAGTAGTAACTTATCCCCATGTACCTACTTTAGTCACATTATACCTACATACAATCACATTATCTGTTAAATAGATAACATTATAAATAGAGAAAATCACATTAAAATAGTATATGTCTACAAATTAAAAAATATGAAAAGACAGGGGATACTCTTGTTTGATTCTTCCAACATATTGAGATTTATCAATCCTCCTAATGGAATTGATGAAGTGATGAGTTGTAGTAACGTACGTTGCTACTAAATATGAATATCCACTTTTTAGAATTAATTATTGTCATATTATTACTGATTCAAGCTGTAACATACTCCCTCCGTTCCTATTTGTTTGTTACCTTTTGACTTGCACATATGACAATGCACTTGTTTGTAAAGATTCGATGGTGCTTCCGAGAGTATATCTCTTGATATACTCCCGGATTTAAGCAGATAAAACATTAGTTCAAAACTATAAAACATTGGTTCAAAATTATTTTGGATAAAACATTTGCTTAATTTTATAAAACAATGGTTTAAATATTTGTCTAATAGAACACTTACTGAATTTCATAAAACATTAGTTGTAATAATTTTTAGATAAAACAATTTATAAATCATATAAAACATGTGATGGTAGACAGCTATTTAAAATTATGTAGAACATTAACTATATTTAATAATACAATTCTTAGCCGTTAAGTTATAACTTCGTTACTTTTTTTTTTTTTTTGTTAAATTTATCCATTTAAATATTTTTTAAAAATTTATTTTTAAAATAATATTCATTTCAATCTTCACTTATAAAATATTAGTTCAAAGTTATAAAACATTGGTTCAAATATATTTTGTATAAAACATTTGCTTAATATTATAAAATATTAGTTCAAATATTTGTCATATAAAACACTTATTGAATTTCATAAAACATTAGTTTCTGCCAGAACATGTAAGTATGTGTCTTTTTTTTAACTTATATGTTTTATTTAATATTGTTGATTTTTTTTCTGTTATGTTTGAAATTGTATGATTTAATTTGGATTTGATTGTTATTATTAATCTATTTGAAACTTCTGTTTTATAAATGAGTTTAATTGTTTTGTAAATTTTAATGATTGTTTTATTTATTAAATTGTAAATAGGTTAAATTAAATAGATTGTTTTATATATTATTTTATTTGTTCTACAACTTTACATGCACTAGTGACATAATTAGTGCAGCTGAAAATGAAAATGAACATGGTGTCTCTACTACAAACAGGTAATTTTTAAAAAAAAAAAAATTATCTATTGTTATATATGAACAGAACATTACATAATCAATAACAAATTTATTGTTTATTTATAAATTAAATTTCTTTGTCAAATTTATTGTTTTTCAATAATTTTTATTCAATATTGATAATTGTTCTTCGAATGTTTTATTATATTAGACTACATGTTTTATAATTTTATTTAAGTGTTTTACTAGTTTTATTTTTCTACATTGCATTAATAATTCACAATTTATATAAATTAACACCATTTGATTTAAAACATTCATTATTTCTTTTCTTCTTGGCCTCTCTTTCTCTCTCTCTCTCTCTCTCATTCTCTCTCTCTCTCTCTGTTTTTTTCTCTTTCTCTCTGTTTTTTTTATATTTCTCTCTGTTTTATTATATTTGATTACATGCTTTATTTATTTATCATGTTTTATAATTTTATTTAAATGTTTTATCAGTTTTATTTTTCTACTTTCCATAAATAATTTACAACCTATATAAATTAACATCACTTTATTCAAACTTTCATTATTTCTCTTCTACTTGATTTCTCTTTCTCTCTCTAGTTTTCTCTCTTTTTCTCTCTCTCTCTCTCTCTCTCTTTCTCTTTGTTTTTTTTCTCTTTCTCTCTGTATTTTTTTCCCAGTTTTTATTCTTTTATAATATCTTTACAGTTTTATTGATGGACAAATCCCTTGCTAGATTTGAAGTTCTGGATATTTTATCCAGAAAATTAGTTTTAGAAGAAGATGATATAATTCAAAACGAAGATAAAGATGATGAGTATGGCTTCAATTATGGTTTTGGAGTGAGAAAAGGGAAGCGTTATTTCAAATCTGACAATGTCACAGTTAGACAAAGATTCTTTGTTTGTCATGGAGAAGGATCGAAGAAAAGCAACAACAATTCATTAACTATATAAGGTATGTTTTATAGATTATATGCATTGTTCAAGAAATATGAATTGATGTATTATGAAAATTTTGTTCTACTATATTGAACTTGTGGTCTATAATTCTTAATATTTTTGTACAGTTATGTTTTATGTTTTTTTATAAATTGTTTTATTATAAAACGAAGATGTTTTACTTAAAATATGCAAGTTTAACATAGAACATTTGTTTTTTAGAAAACAAAATATGTTTTATTAATATGAAATGATGTTTTTTAAAATGCTGCTATAATTGAAGTTACTTTTTATGTTGAATTTAATACTGTTATAATTGTTTTTTTTTTAATAAATTATATTATTTATGATTATCAAGTAATAATTCATAAACATGTTTGATGAATGTATTGTTTTTTTATTCACAATATTTTTGTTATGTTCTGTTTTATGTTTCGAAGCGATTGTTTTATATATGCACTGCAGATGTTTTACTAAACCTACAGAAGTTTAACTTAGAAAAGTTGTTTTTTAGAAATCAACAGTATGTTGATGAATCAACTATAGTAGAAGAAGTGGAGAACATGCTTTATCCACCTGAGCATGAGGTAAAAGACCCATCGAAGAAAAGGAAAAAGGGCACAAAAAATGCAAGGGCAAAGAGTACTTTGAAGAAGATAAGTAATATCAAGAAAGGACAGATTAAAGCTGCAAAGAGTGCCAGTAAAACTAAGGCAAATGCACAAAAATCTTTGCAGGTAATACTTTTAATGTTTTATAAAAACAAAATAATGTTTTAAATTTTCTAGTGTTTGTTTTATTATTAGTTATATTTTAATAATATATAATTTGACGTTTTCAAAACATGTTTGTTTTATTATATTTTTTTCACTAATTAATTTATTTTTTTCAACAGGAGTATATGAATGCAGCAGATGATACAACTATTTGTCATTCAAGCAATCCAAGTTCTACACTTCAGATTTCTGTACCAGATCTATACGTTGGAGTCAACATTATAACTTAGATATACATATATTTTTTGTTCATGTTTTTTTATCCAAGGTTAATGTTTTGTAGCAATTAATGTTTTACATACTGTACTTATTATTTTGTTTTCCACATTGTTCTGTAAGAAAATATTATTGTTTTATAATATGGTCAATGTTCTATGAAAAATACTTGATGTTTTATTTTTTGCAAAAAGGGTGTATATCAAGAGATAATATACACCCGGGAACACAGTCCTCGAATTAACTTATTTGACCATAAATATTTTTTGTTGTATATATGTAAATATTATTATAATTGAATATTAATAACGTACTAATCGAGACAAATCAAACAAGACCCCATATGACTATATTATGTTTTATATATTGAACGTAATTCAAAAAATTCTCTCATCTTATGAATAGTGGCAAGATTTCAAACGTATCAAACATTTAGGAACGAAGTGAGTATTAAATAACAAAACTTTTAATCAATGATCATTGAGTACATGTATTGGCACTGAACATTGTCCATTAAAAGCAAAACATTATTTACTGAAAAATTGTACAAAAAAAGTTGAACATTGATTATGAACGACTAAATATACAAAAGCGTGTTGTGTACGCGCCCAAATGCACAATTCTTAATATGCTCCCAGTGTATATAAAAACTACCAGTATTATTTTACATCCCAAATTAGATAGTTTATTTGTTTATACTAGTACATGAATAAAATAACAAGTTGTTGGATACTTAGCTTGATGTTTTAACACGATGAATATTCACGTAAGCGGTGACCTCAAAAGTCAAAACTAGTACGATTAGGCGAGTAGCTGAATTGTATGATTGCACGGATTCATTGTACAGCTTACTTGGTCTAGGTGTGTGATGGGCTATCTTATTTCACTCCCTCCATTTCATTTAATTCTTTAAATTTCATTTATATATATTTGCCAACATAGTTTATTTGATGCTTATAACTTTAATTTTATATATGTAAAAATTATAAAATTTTGATATTCTAATAGAATAAATTAAGACGAATCAAATAAGACCTCGTACGAACCTAAAACTAAGAGAGAAGCTTTAACCACTTAAGCTGCTCCTCTCTCTCAAATAATGGTTGATGATCTATAATTCTATAATGATTAGATATAAATGATAATCGAAGTTAGTTAGATGAAGCCACATTCCCCTTTTCTCACTACTTACTCGATCTTTTTCTTACAAACCTTAAGTTCTCCATTGATTTTAAGCTATCACCAACCTTTAGGTTGATAATAAACCCTTTTTTCTTCTTTTTTACTAGTTTTTATGCTATTTCATTCAATAAATATCCAATTTTTTTCTCCCTCGTGAGATTATCATTCCATTTTATTGTGATCTATGCTCTACTCTATGAGCTTAATTTAGGGCTGTTTGCGTGCTTTGGTTTTTTAGGGTTTTTATTCATATCCTAGATCATAAATCTATGGATTACTTTAGGGTTGATTCATGGATAAGAGTTTATACAGGTATGCAAAGATTTTCATTTTACCGGATACATGAAGATGAATCAAATGAAGACCAACCACACGGCTACAACATATCGTTAGTTTGTCTCTCTAGCAAAGTTGTATAGCGCGCAATGTAAGCGGGAGATACTTCACAGTGCAAGATCTACTCAAATATTATTATAGTTTCGATGAAGGACAATTTTATTTAATTCAATTTATCATGTACTTATTACAATCAAAGGACTTTTGTAGATGTTGTATGACTTTTTAATAATAGGTTATTTAAAGGATAAATGAGAAGAATAGTGAGAAATGATGTGGCAAAAGGAGAGTATGTTAGAGAAATTTGGTCAAGCAAACCATTGCTAATGCTATAGGTCATAGACTCACAACTCACAAGTAATGCTTCTAAAACCTTTAAACTAGGCAATATTTTTGAAAACTGAAACGCTAAACGTCGCCCGTAAAATTCTTATTATTGCCCGTATTTTGTCTAGCTTTTCCACTTATGCCCTTTTGCTTTTCAAACTTGGTTTCTCCATTTTCTCTCACTAAAAATTCTTTCACCACCACACGTTGGCTTTTAATCGTCGTTGGCTTGGACGAGGTCGTACGCCATCGTAAGAGGAGGTGAAACGTAGATGTCGGGGCCAAAACAACCGATAAGTTTTCAGTTGGCTTTTGTAATCGTAATGTGCATTTGATTTAGGCGAAGGTTCATTGACACCTGCGTCTGATTTAGGCGCAGGTGTCAAAAATCATATGCCAAAAAGAGGCGAAGATGTCAAATATAAAAAAAATTTAAAAAAAATTGAGACTTGCTTTTGAGTTAGGCGCAGGTCTCACGACACCTTTGTCTTCCTCAAACCCATGTATCCATGGCAGTTTCACAGGGTCTTTTTTAAATGGCCATAACTTTTTCTTCGAAACGTTTGAACAGGCTATCGCACACCTATCAAAAGTAAACCAAACGACACTAACTAATGTAGCTAGGGTAGTAAGGATCGAATCCTCAGGGAAGCAGTTAAACTCTATTAGTTCTAAAAAGCTTAAACTGTGTAAAGAGCCTTGGTCGAGAAGTATTGACTAGCTAACTGACTATTGACTAATTACTAACTAATTACTGGAAATGACGAAGGATTAAACCAATAAACTAAGCCTAGGGTCATTCGGGTCACCAAGAACAACTAATGGATTCACTAACAAAGATCGTTCAATCTCACAATAGTCTAGGCATGAGCGAGAGCCGCTAGATGAGTTTCGAGGAGTCTAGATTTGAGAGAATTAGTGAGCCCTAATTTGATGATAATTG
>PYUH01000036.1:7360487-7405836 GCA_016808085.1 Suaeda aralocaspica
TTTTAGAATTAAGCACTTTTCTCTCTCAAATTAATTTAGGGAAATTAGGGTTTTGTTCATAACTTTGACCTAAGAGAGTAATTCTAAATTATGAAAAGCATAAGTTGTTTTGCCTAGAAAACCGTGCCTAATGTACCCAAGTTGGGCTTACAAAGCCTAAGTACGAAGAAAATAAAAGAAAAACAAAAAGTCGGGAAAAATCGTCTGATGCGGGCGCATAGGAGGTTTATGCGCCCGCATCAGACCTCCAGAATGCCCTCTCCAGCTGTTGATTTTATTAAATGCGCCCGCATGGTATTTTTATGCGCCCGCATAATGACCTCAGAAGTTTATTTTACTTCCTTTTCTTCTTATTTCTTCATGAGTTCTTTAAGACTTGTTTTATACTCTTGACACGCATTTCCATGCATCTTCACTCTTATCCCGTCTAAGCTTTCCGACTTCGTTTCGAGCCTCGGTTTCCGTGCCTGAAATTACAAAACATATCAAAACCGAGCATAACAACCGTGGATGATAAAAATCAACTAAAAAGCTCTAAAATTTCCGGAAATCAACCAAACTTAGCGAGACACTTCAAATTAGCTAAAGAACATCAAATGAGCTAAAATAAAGCCAGATTAACAACCACTAGGCATAAAATTGACTCGAAACAGGGGGAAAAACACTATAAAAACCACACATATCAACGTTCTACGAGGTGTACGACCTACCGTTGGAAAGCTCTTTGAGTCTACTTTCCAAATAAACTAAAATCATGTTAGTCAGAGTTATACTTTGTGAGATATGGTCGAAACAATGAGAGGTGGTCATATTACAATCAGTTTTCATAGGGTCTTTTTCAAATCTTCATAACTTTTTCTCCTGAACGTTATACGAGGCGTACGACCTACCGTTGGAAATATCTTTGAGTATATATTCCAATTCAATTAGAATCATGTTATTTGGAGTATACTTTGTGAGATATGATCGAAACAGTTAGAGGTGGTCATATTACAATCCTTGTTTACTAAACAAAGTATACTCTACCACCCACGCCTCTTTCTTTTTCCTTCACTACTACATCCTCACCCACATACATCATATTTTACCCCCATGACTCCTTAAATCTCTTGTTGAAGTTGGTTGTTTGGATGGTGAGATGTGTTTGAGTTGTGAGTTGGATGGATGGTGATATGTGGCTAAGTTGGTGTTTGAATTGGTGGGAGTGATGGTGGTTTAGAGAGAGAAGTAAAGGGAGAGTGTTAGAGGGAGGAACAAAGAGGGAAGGGCAATTGTAGAAAGTTGGTGCAAAGTACGGGCGATAACAAGGTTTTTACGGGCGATGTTTAACGATCCCCTTTAGAAAAAAAATGTATTTAATACAGGATCAATTAAATTTTTTAAAAATCATTGCGTACCTAATCATTTTTTAGTTACGTTAAAGGCGAAAATTACACATGTTGTGTAATTGTGAGCATACAAGACTTGAACTCAAGTATTATATGATGGTAATCAATATGATACGATGATATGGACATTATGGTGTGCAAAACCGGATACCGGAAAATTTTTGATCTGAAAAATCGGATATTCGTATTTTTTGGAATCTAAAAATGCATTCCGTATCCAATTTAGAAAACCGGAATTTCGGAAATCCGGGTTTTTTAACCAAATTTCTTCTAAAAACCTCATTTTCCTTTTTACAAAACCGGATCGGAAAACCAGATATCCGGTTTTCCAGTTTATGTTTTCCTTACAAATCCGGAATTCAAATTTCAAAAATCTCATTCTGGTTCTGACCTGGTATCCGGTTTTTCCGAATCAAAAAAATCCGGACCGAACATCCAATTTTTCGGAACCGAAATTCGGAATTGAAATTTTTTACACACCCTATGGACATGACTGATCTTGAGATTTCGGGGGCCCTACAGTATGAAAAAATTATAAAGCCCTCTATTAAATAGTGTAAAAACTTGCTTTAATTTCTAGAAACCAATTTACGCATATGAAAGGAATTAACAATTCTATTTGATGATGATAATAAACAATTAGAAAAATCTAATTATATATATATACTCTATATTATACTACAAATAATACAATGAATAACGTAACACACAATATCCTTATCTAGAAGACAACTAAAGATAATAGGAAACTAAATTTTACAACACGTACATTATAAATGATTTAGCTCTTTAGAATGCACAGGAAAAAAATTTAGGTTAACCTAAGCAATTTTCTACACCAAAATAAAATATTTAAAGGTGTTAAAAAATAATATATATAAATGCAATTACGGAGTATATCAAATTATATAAAAAGAATATGATATTAGCAAAAATATAAATCTATCAAAGGAGAGCAATAGACTGAAGCTCTCCGAAAGAGAAACTATAAAACCACGAGAGATAATATTGAAAAGTAGAAAAAAAAAAGCAAAATAAATAAAATAAATAATAAATGACAAATAAATGAGCCCCTTAGTATGGCCAAATAATAACATTGAGTGCAGATGTATTCGAACCCCATACTAAGGGGCCTGTACGTTTACATTTATTGAAAATAATTGAACTGAGTTGAGATGAGCTGAGTTGAAATAAAATAAATTGAACTGAAAGGTTTTAGTGTAGATTAATGTTTTTTAACTCTAGTTTATTAATGGTGTAATGATTTTTAACTATTAATGATTTTTAATTATGATTTTTATGGATTTTTTATTTTTAACTATGAATTTACTATGATTATTGCTTTTAATTATGATTTTTACGGATTACTATGATTATGGATTTTTAACTGTGATTTAACTATAGATTGATGAGTTTTAACTATGGAATATTAATGATTTTTAATTATGGAGAATGACATAGTAATAATTTTGATATAAATCCACTAATATTTATGAAACAAAAAAATATATTTTGTTATTGGTAGTCTATATTTTATGAAATAAATTAAAAATCAGTAATACATTTTCATATGTAGTAGTTTCATATTTTTGTGAATGGTAATACACTTATGTAATATTTTCATATTTGTGTGAATGATAATCCACTTATATTTTTATTTTATTTCCTGAATGATAGTTTCATAATTTTTTTTTCGTGAAAATTATATATATATGTTATAGAAAATAGGGTTTTAGTAGTAGAGAGCATTTGTGGGAGGGAATAGATCTGTATTCATATTATTAAATCATAAGGGAGTACATATATAGACATGGGAAACAATTAGGGTTTCCTTAGAGAATTATACACCTAGCATCTAGAATATACTAGAATAATCATAGGGGTATAATGGGCATCCACTAAATACATATATTATATAACACTCCCCCTTGGATGACCATTATCGAATAGTATGCCTCATTAAAACCTTACTAAGAAAAACCCTGTGGGAATAAAAACCTAGTGAAGGAAAAAGAGTACATCACTTTCGTAATACGTTTTATGATGTTGCCTCATTAAAAACCTCACCAGGAAAACCCAATGTGGGACAAAACCATGGTTAAGGGAAAAAGAGTGCAACACGTATTTTCTCCCCCTAATGAATGCATAACTTGAGATCTTTTAGAATAATGAACCCAACGTCTTTGGTAGTAGCTTCGCACTTGAAGTAGAATAAAATTCAACTTCTTGGTAGTTGATCCTTCCTTATTGGACTTCAATCTTCAACATGAGATATATTCATTTCTTCATACTCTTGAAAATAATACATATGTTGTGTTTATCATTACTTCATCTTTGTTAAATTGCCACAAATATTAAACTTATGCCTTCTTCTGGAAGTTGTATAAAATAACTATTAATAATTACATATTGATAATAATTTATGGCAACTTGTGATATAATCAACATCATTGTCTAATCTTATGTAAATTAGTAATTACATTTAAGTAATAATTATTTGTTTATGATTCTTCTGGACCATAAAAGGATTATCCTTATAATATCAAGTTCTCAAATGAACATAAGATTCTGATTAGCACTCACATACTCAAACTTCAGGTTGAGTGTTGTTAATTTAGTCTTAAACTCTTCAGGAGTTTGATAATAATGTCACCATTGTCCATTGAGGTGTTCAAAATATTTCGTATAGAACTTGAAGCACTAGATATTTGAATATGTCTTGTACAAGTTCTTCTGAAACTTTTATGCATAATTCACAACATGCTATTAAAACGCCTCCATCTGTATAATTTCATCACAAATATATTCTCATTGGAGTGTAAAATTTTTAGTGTAAATCTTCATACTATTGTAAACACATCTTACTATATAATGGTCAAAATTTTACGTATATTACAATTATTGTATAAAATTAGTACATGTAATATGATGAGATGTAAAGTTTATTTGAACAAAATTTTGAGCATAAAACATATACTACATATATAATGAGTGATGCATCTAATCACTAATTGACACATGCAATGAATTATGCGTTTATCTACGACTCACACATGCACATAAATGTAAGACTAAAAAAATGCAAGACACTGTACAATGTGAATTTTAAAAACCCATTGTTGGACTTCTAGTCTTTAATGATCATCATTATGCATCTTTAGTTGGACTCCAAGTCCATGATTATCTCTGATCATTGTCAATATGTCGACATAAAAGTGGACTTTTATTTCAGATCCCTGTTCTCAAATCCACTACTTTTGCATATGCATATAATCCTCGGTTCCATCATATACCGGTATCACATTTTTCAAGATGTAATTTGCATGCTATTTTACAATGATATCTGAATACATTTCCCATTGGTACCATTAGTCAATTATAACATCTTCGTTCTTATATCATAGGCCATCTGTTATAATTCAGATATCTATACCACTTCCGGGGCATACATTATGGCATTAATATACCATTACACTTTCAATAGTGTCAACTGCACTTTCTTGCCATATATTTCATATTTATTTTGGAACCGATCATACAACCTACACTTCAGGTGTAGTGATTCAAGTATTATTGGCAAGATTTATCTCAATGTATACACATAATATGACCAAAATGTATCTTTAACGGTATGTAACATGAGACATAACTGAATACAAATCAAACCATAGATGTGCAACATATCTTGATAATATATAGACAAAAGTTGGCAATAATATCTCAAATAGTCATTATAGGGATCATCACTTTATAATTTAATAATTTTGCCAACTTATCCCAATTCTTCTCCCCCTAAGTTGGTAAAATTTTCAAAAATAGGGGCATCATATTCTTAACAAACATAGTGTATGATTACATGTGCAAAAATATTTCACCTAATAGAAGATTTATTAACAAATTTCATCGCTTAGAAGAGATATATTCAACAAACTATTTGTCTCTTCTGGAGAACAATATTAATCCATTAAAACCATCTCTTCTCTAACTTATGATGTACATCACATATGTGTTTATAAATTCATCATAAACTGTTCTCTTCTAGAAATTAATGACAATGGGGGGACAATTATTGTGCAGTTGTCGGTTTATTCTTGTGTGCTGACATTCAACAGCCCCAATAAAAAAAATGATTGTTATATAAACATAATCATGACTTAGCTTATACGCATGTAACTCCACTCAATGGTGATCTTTTGGATTGCCAATGACTTTGATAATGAGTTTTACTCAACGTGTTAACATACAAGGTGATTTGATAAGCCTTTAGTCACATAGTATAGAACAACATATAAGCTATTTTAGTGAACTTCTGGTCACTCATTGCATATCTATATCCAAAGTTGATCAAAAATAGATTTTTCTTTTTCTTGAAATTTTCTTAAAAGTCACAATCCAAATATAGCTCAATTTCAATGTTCGTTAATTATGTCTTGCCATTCAAAACATTTCACATATCTAACATAAGAGAGCGTCAGCACATTATTTCATATCAAATTGAAACTTCAGGTTTCCCTTACGGGTGATTATACTATACATTAAACCTGGATGGCCTAATTGAATTATCACATCCAATCACTTTCTAAATTCTGGTCAGTTTTCATACAATAGTGATCACTTTATTATACCTACTCCATGCATGGCCATGATAATTAATATGATGTGATATAAGAACACTAGCAAGTGTTTCTTTCTATACTTGGCAAGACTAATACTTTATGCAACAATCATTATTCATACTCTGCTAGAGCATTAATTATTATTATCATGATACATGTTAATTAAGTTGGACATATTATACTCTTCTAGAGTATTTTATATAATCTTGGCACATATCAGTTTTACTAATCATAAATATATTCTAATGAAAATTCATCATAACGTATTATTTTCTTTCATATTCAACGATAATTATGTTCATAACTCAATAGTCTACCACGTTTCAGGCTTAATCTATGTTCGTGAGCAACTTGTGTTGTCCTTTTGCGACAACATTAATTTTAATTAGGGCACTTATGATTGATTTATAATCAATGGCATTCCAAATCATTTATATCCATCTTCAGGATGGTATCATTATTCTAAACATTTAACTATTTTGTTTCCATCTTTATTGAATAAATCATTATATGTATCAAACTGACCATCAATGTATTTTATAACTCAAGGAATAAAAATACTATCTCCCCCTAATCCTTGCATATGGGGGCATGAAATTAGTCCAACAACATTTAATCTCATATACCTCTTAAGCCATTAATTCTTTTGGTAATCTCATGTATCATGTAAAGTAATTATTCTTAGAAAACTCTCATATATATTTTTTTTTCTTTTGCCCAAATATATAAATCTTTATGTTAAGGATCCTCAAAGATATGGGCATAATGGATCCTCAATATATAAATTTAGTTTTTCACAATGTCATGCTCAATTTCTTATTTTATAAAATTATGTCTTGGTAACAGAATATTATATATTTACATCCCTTATGAACATTTATTTGAATTATAATCCACGAAACATCATGCAAATATGCTTATCATTTTTTCGATTATACAATCTCTCATTCACTTTTGGGAATGAGTATATCTAATTAGTTTTGAATTACAAATTCTCATCAAGATTTGATATCTACAATATCCACCCGAAGAGAGTATCTCAATCAACTATTCCCAAAAAAAAAACCCTTTACATATTATTTTGTGTAACATTGTGTATAAGATACTAAGATCACATATATGTATATGGTGGATCGGAGTACTTATGCCCTGTTCTCCTCAACTTATTTTTGCTGAAATAAAGTAAAAATAAGACGAGGAGAACAGGGCCTTAGACTTCATACGTTGATTTCAAAACTATTAGACATCTCTTCCTCATATACAAGTATTATTCTTAAGGCTCTTGACCTTTCAAATTCTAAGGAATTTTAGGTCTACATGTTCGAGCACTTCATATTCAATTTAACAAATTTGGGAACATAATACTATATATAATTAAATTCAGTTAGACTTCAAACAATATATCCATACTAAAATCGTATTATAGCAATAATATCAATTTATAAAAGTTAGTCGACAAACTTGAATACTTTAAAAACACGTAGTAATTATCCAATGATTCCAATCAACACTAAAACTACTTATATCAATCAATCAAATACACAAAATATATTAAATTTATAACAAATTAACGCCTACTCACCATGTACACTAATTAAGTTGCAATACATTATCAAGGTAAGCAATATATAAACTTCAAATAAATTGAGATAAAGATGCATATACTACTTAACTAAACTTATATATAGTCATACAACAAGTCAACTACATATGAAAGATTATATTCATAAAACTATATTGCAATCCCAAGGTACTCCGCATTAAAATCTAATTATCATGTTCTAATAGAGTAAGATGGCAGATTATATGAATACTTCGTATTATACAACGCATTAAAACCACCATAAATAATCTTGTTAGCATCACTCAAATTACTGATTACTGATTATAAAATATTATTGCTACACATGGTGCCATTCAAAATCTAAAGGAAGAAGGAGCCTTTCAATTGCGATAATATTAACATCATACAAGGGCAACAAGCAGAGTGTTGAGCTTAGCTACACAACAATTTAGGAGGTTAACAAAGCTTGGTGAAAGGGAACAAATCAGTATACTATATAGTATATACTTTGTAAATTTTAATAGAAGTATATACTTTGCAAATTAATAGCAGACTTATATACAATGTATTGCAAGTAAATATTCTTAAGAGTGCAGCATATTATAATAGACAAGAGAATGGATATAAAACTAATCATGACTATGAAAAACCATGATATAAAATCAAACTATACAACATGATTAACATAAAATCAAACTTAGACGTCATGATACTATATGTGCCAAAATATTAGGCATTCATTTCCAAGGAATATATAATATGGAGAAATCATAGAACTACTTTAAACTGACCAAGAAAGTACCACAGTGATATATCTTAATTTTAGCAAACCAAAATTATCTTCTATTCGTTATTCGTCATTATATGCTCGAAGCATATGCCTCACGAGGTTATAAACTTATTAGGCTAAGTTTGACCCAAATCGCGTGGTTATTGATCATTTTATCATAGTATCAATTAAACGTAAGCACATAATTTCATGGAATCTAACAATATAAACATGAATCGAACATGAATCATCAAACTGGGATATATGAGTGTATGACACATATAACATAAAGTGACAAAACCAAGTAATTAATAAACATGAACCAAACCGACTAAGCCCAACAATCATAACATAATTATGTGATGATGGTGAAAAACAACTACGGAGTAGGATATGTAGAGAGTAGTCGACAATAATAAGACAATTTTAGGAAAGATTAGAGGGTCTAAGAGATTATACCATACCGCCGAAATTGAATCAAAAACTGTTAAAGGCCTTAGATTTACTTGTTTTGGGACTACATCGTTGCTGCTGCAGTTGTTCTTATATTGATGTTGTATCTATTGCCTTAACGTTGTTGTACTCAAGGAATATTAGAGGGGTATAGTGGGTTTCAAATCTGTTTACTGGAGAAAATTTATGGAGGTATATCTCCTATGGTATCCACTTAAATCCTTAATCACGGTAGTTTTTTTTTTTTTTTCNCACTTAAATCCTTAATCACGGCAGTTTTTTTTTTTTCCAGTAATTAGATAGGGTTTCGTGCTGATAACGTGTTATAGAAAATAAGGTTTTAGTAGTAGAGAGTATTTGTGGGAGGGAATAGATCTGTATTCATATTATTAAATCATAAGGGAGTACATACATATATATATATATATATAGACATGGGAAACAATTAGGGTTTCCTTAGAGAATTATACACCTAGTATCTAGAATATACTAGAATTCTAGGGGTATAAGGGGCATCCACTAAATACATATATTATATGACAATATATATTAATATATATATAATATATAATATATAGTTATATTGTAGGTTTTTTTGGAGAGCTTTTAGAGCGCCACATAGGATAGCTTTTTAAAACTTATATGATTATCCCTCATTATATGTATCCATCTGAAGATCATTGATTGGATAAAAGAAGATAATTTTTATTTTCACAATTTTCGAAATCTAAGATTAAACGTTAACATGTCTAACTATGTATAAGTAAAAATTATATCATTAAAAGGTTCACGTCGAGTGAATCAAATAAAACCCCTGATATGAATATGTCTTTAAAACTATTGCTCCATATAAACCAAGGTGAAAACTATTGATCAATTCTAGGAAAATCTTATTAGAAAAATATGATTAAATGAATATAATTTACACATTTATGATGAAAACATCATATTTAATGTGTTATTATCTATTTTAATAGAACTATAATCTAAAAAGAACTACGGTGTCTAAGATTAGTCAATACTTAACGATCGAAAGATAAAATACCCGATGTCCTCCATTTTAAGGATGCACATAAGAAAAAACTAATGGTGAATAAAAAACATGAATATGTAAACACAAATTCATTAAGATATAAATCAAAATCTTTGTTGGAGTGATGAAAATAACTTTTATTTATATTAGGATTTTATTCATATTACAGTCACAATTTATTACACATGTATGTAGCATCATAAATAATACAAGTCATTTTTATACTATGCCATACTAATTCATCAACAAAAGTTAATTTTTTGCAACTCTTTAGATTTCTAATATTTTTGTTACTGTTGGTTAATGTATACCAATAGTCCATAATTGATTAATTTTTTTGTTATAGTATTATATATTCAATTGTATGAGATTGTGTAAAAGTGACTAGATTAGGTTATATGTTAAATTTGTATAATATCATATCATATAAACATGTGTATAATAAATTTGTGTATAAAAAGTGTTAAAATTAGATAAAAATTTATCCATCATATAAAAAAAATGTGCATAATAAATTGAATGGAATTTATTTGAACAGTAATATTTTCGGACAAAAAATATTATTTGTTAAATAATACTCTGTATAATTTAATCTTTTAAAACAAAATATTATATAATAGCCCATGCATCGCACGGATTTCAACGCTAGTAAATATATATATGAAAAAAATGATAATTAATGTTCCAAAAATATAGTACTAAGTATGAACAATATAAAGTCAACTATAAAATGATGATAATATTATGAACAATAATATTACTAAGTATGAACAAAACAATATTATGGACAAAATAGTATATATTATGAACAAATAATATTAGGAAGAAATAATAAAAAAAGAGCTGAATTGAACTGATTAAAGCTGAACTAAACCGAACTGAGAAGAGCTGAACTAAACTGAAATTAAGCTGAAGTAACATGCCCTAACCAAAACACTGGGTTGTGAGTCTGTGACTACTTTTGTGTGTATAGTTGTACAAATTATATACTTAAAATTAAAGAATTTTGGTCGTGGGCCTAAGCGACTACTCTACTCGCCTTGGGCCCAGAATAGGCTTAGATACGGAGATATTATAATCCATATGTTACTTTGACTCAAGATTTAGGTTTTCTTTATATTTCATTATTTTTTTTAAGAGGAAAAAAAATTTATTCAATTATCAAGGGAATTACACATTTACACATATCGCTAGAAGCCAACTCCACAACATTCTCCAGCCAGCTCTTTAGTCAAATGCGATCACTCAATTCAAAAATACGAGATATAGCAACATAATGAGCTAGTTTGTTACACCTCCTAGGAAAATAGTTAAATGAAATAAACTCAAATAATTTTGACCACATAATGATCTCTTCAATTATGAAACCTTTCGCCGTTCGCAGCACCACTCCACCCTTCACTATACTTATCACTCGCATACCATTTGACTCCAACACCATCCGCCTGTAACCCGCCTCCTAGTCTCCCACGCAATATGTAAAGCAAATTCCACCCTTGCAGCCTCATGGTATTCTGGTTTAATAGTATAGCAACATTCTTGATAAGTGTTTTTATGTTTGATTTTTGCCATCGTTTCATGTTGGTTTCGTTTCTAACGAAGCCCTTCTGAGCTTATTCTACTAACTTTGGTTGCTTTTAGTGTTTTGTGCTCTGTTTGTTATGTTTAGCAGGAATTGGTATGATCGTATCGGTTTTCATGTTATTTTGGATACTTGGCTAGTTAGTAGGAGTTAAGGAAGATTGGGCTTGTTTGAAAATGCTTAGAAGACTTTTGGAAGGCCCAAATATGTTAATTATCGGGAGTTGAAGTTAGAAGCAAAGGAAAAGAGTCCAGCAATCCGCATGATGGGAACGAGCAGACTACCCGATAAGGAAGCACGCTGTCGGTACCATCGTACGATCTGCAATTTTGGGTTTTTTTTCGACTTTTCTCCAAACATTTTAGGATTCATATATATAGCCTTCGCTTTTATGCGATGGGTAGTTTTTTTTTGTATGGAAAAATATTACGAATAGCTCTTAGGTTTTACTCTCAAGAATACTCTCAACTTTTGTTCATTCATTCAATCAATATAATTTCAGGTTTTCTTTCAATTCTCTTTACTGTTTTCGGTTTCATTTCGTGTTTTAGTCATTTTCTCAACATTAATTGCTAGGTTTAGGTTTTGATTCTTATATCCTAGAATTTAAGTTTATTAGTTTAATCAATTTGATCATGTTTTTAGGTTTACTTTTTAATATTTATTCGATCATTATGAATTTTAGTGTGACTAATTGGTTTCTAAGGCTAGGGGATCCATGAGCCATCCCAATGTATTTTGATTGATGATTGATTGATGTAATTTATGTCGTTTCTGAATTCCTATTATCATTTTATAATGCTTTCAATTGAACACTGGCCAGGTTTGATTGTTAGTTTAATAGCTGTCGAAATTGATGTCGAGAGATAAGCTTACCACAATTACATCACAGGGATAATAAGCAAAACGAGTCTAAGTGAGTGAGGGCCATTAGAGGAGTTTTGAAGGAGTCTAGATTCGTGAGAATTAGTGTGCCTTAGTTCAGACCGTTGTTTATTAATTAATCAATTGTTGATCAATTCATTGTTCGGGGACGCGCCGGATCACAATTTATGGAAGATGTCCATTTGTTGATCGCCTAAAGTTAGTAAGCTTATGATGTTTTGTCTAAGGTGGAGTTTCCACGTTCTTTTCTTATGAATATTACTTCTTGGATTTGGTTCAAGGTGAAGTTACCTTGTTTGGCTGTCGATTTCAAGTTTAAGTGGAAATTTGTTATTTTGTGACTTAAAATCTTCATTAATTTCATTGTTTTCATGGAATGTTTCCTAAAATCATAGTGATATATGGAATGTTTCCTAAAACCATATATATCTTTTATGCCGGCTAGTAGGAGTGTGCGAAACCGGAAATTCGGATATCCGGATTTTCGGAACCAACAAAATTGATTCCGTATCCGTTCCAGAAAACCGGAATTCCGGAAAACCGGATCGGAAATCCAGATATCCGGTTCCGAATTATATACTAGATTTTTCTCTAAAATTTACACATATACCCTTAAAAAACGGACCGGAAATCCGGAAAAATTCGATAAAATCGGGAAAACCGGAATTCCGAATTTTGTTTTCCTTAAAAATCCAGAATCCGATTTTTAAAAAATCCACTCCATATCCGATCCGGTTTCTGGTTTTAAAATCCGGATATCCGGTCCGATTTTTCCGAATTTCAAAAAACTAGACCGGATATCCGGATTTTGGGAACGGAAAATCAGAAAATCGGATCGGAAATTTGAAAACGGAATTTTTTGCACACCCCTAGCGGCTAGTTGAGTTATACTTGAGGAATACTCTAGGGTTTTATTAAGGTTTCTTGCTTTAAAAAGACCCTTCAGTTGATTAATTAATCATACCTTAACCATTTGATTTGGTTTCTCACCCAGTGGAGGTAGTCGCAAAGTCAGTGGCCGATCTGGAACCAGATTCGGGACCAGCATTCTTGAACAACCTGTTGGAGAAGTCTGTAATCCTCCGGATTACCTCCAGGGGTGGGGGGCCTCATAGAAGAATTTGTTCACGTTCACATAAGGTAAGTCCGGGTACAAGTATGGAAGCTTAAACAAGATGCATTTTTCAAATACAGTCCGAAGAAGAGAAGGTTTGAAGAGTGCCATATAGACATAGTAGATGTGGCGGTTCGAAGACCAAATTATAGTAGATGCTAACGACCCTGACCTGGATAGCATTTTGAGTTGGAATGTAAGGGGGCTTAATAGATCAACCAAGCAGGCTGAGGTTAGGAAGTTTCTTCAATCTCAAAAATTAGGTCTTGAAACAAAGGTTAAAGCCTCTAAAATTAGGGACTTTAATCTATGACTTCAATGGTGTATTTCTTCAAATATCCCACTCTGTAATGGTGTCAGAATTGTGATTGGCTGGTGTTTATGCTAAAATTTGCTCTAGCTAGCAAACTTTAGTTGGTTTCGGCTATAGCTAAATAATTACTGATTTTGTTCGTTTTGATGCAGAAAGAAATAATGTAAAGACGGGAGTGGGGGCGACGCCAGACGTGGTGACGCGGAAAACCCCCCTAAATCAGGGTAAAAAACCGCGGGTGGCTTTGAGTCCACCAGTCCACTAGTTAATAAGATTGTTTACAGTTACAATGTATAATACTAGCTAGATAGCTAGATAGTTCTAGTTTATAGCTGCTTAAGAGTCTAGCTTAAAGAATGTAAATAAAATATATGAGTTGTGCGTACAAATAATGAACAATGACAAAAGTATTGATTTTCTTGTGATTGCCTTGTATATGTATCTTCTTTCTCCTCCCCTATTTATAGAATAACCGTGGACTTCTAGCCGTTATCTCTTCTTCAAGGTGGTTACTCTTTGGGAATGCACCTGGCTTGATTTATGGGCTAGATTCAAGCCAGTTTGAAATGCGGATCCTATTCTTTAGGCACGATCTCCTCAATATCTTTGAACCAACTTCCATGTCCTCCCTCTTCTAGAAGCTCCTTGGAATATTCTCCTTCTAACTCCTTGATTCTCGGACCCACTACCTTGACCGTGTCTAAGCTGTAGCTGCTAGCTGAGTACCTGCGTAGCTGACAATCAAGCTGGATTATAGGTAGAAATTTTAGCCATAACAGCTGGCATTCTGCAGTCTTCTCTGTGGACATATTATGCCTTACTAGTCAACTCATCCATCTTGGGGTTTAGGACTCCTTGTATATTCTTTTGTTTCTTTTCTCCATCATAGTGAGCAATATCTTGAATCCCTCACTTGTGGATGTTGGTCTAATTTGACCGAACCACGTAAATGTTTGTGTTCTTTGTTTATCTTCTTTATTGGTTTTCTCATTCTTATTATTTTATTGACTTATTTCGCATTAATCAAATACAACTGCATCAAAGTTATTAACCTCCCCCCTATTATATTTTTAACGAGTATTTGAGCGAAGGAAATGGAGTCGGACAAGTTATTTACCTCCTTCTCCCCCCACCAACCCACACACACACACAAATATATATATTTTAGCGAGTATTTGAGTAAAGGAAATAGAATCGGACAAGTCATTTGTCTGTTTGAAAGTGATAATGTATTGTTCTTACATTGTGCTACTCATAATACCACTATAAACAAATTCGGATTTCAAGCGTTAGAAACATATTTAAAAATCTTTATGTAAAGTACAGTTGAGATCTCCTCCACACCATTATAATGCACATAAAATTAATAACGTCCCCAGTTAGTATTAGTTGGTTGTCAAGCAACATGATGATACGCTTGTGTACTTGATCATCCAACAAACCTCAATTCTTTCGATTTCACTGTCTCACTCAAGTAAATTGGTTCTGCTTTAGGAATCTATAGTATGATCGTTTGCAGCTTCAACCTCAGCTCCTCGATTCTTTCGATGAGCTTGATTATTAGTGAATATGCCCACCAATACATTTTGGATAGTTCTCCAGCTCTCCATCACAGGCATTGCAATTATAACTACGGATCCTATGGTGCCCCATGCTATTGCAATGACTGTCCAAACAGTGAAGTACTTCAAATTGAACTCTCCTGCATTACTCGGAAAAATCGATAGCACCACGTCAAAAATTTTCTCGTTTTCTCACAAACTTTGAAATTTACTCAGTACAAAATTGGACATATAATAAGCATGAGCATGGACGTCACATAGATTAGTAGATATGATGGAAATTAAATCAATTGTATAATAACTGTAAATTTTAAGAGCAAGACTAGTAATATACCTGCAGGAAGGCTAAGAAGAGGCCAAAGAACCACAATAACAACAGAAAAAACAATGCCCCATCTTACAATCCATGCCTTAGCCTTCTTAAGTTTTTCTTCTTCGAATTCTAGAGAAGAAAGATCGCTCATCACGTGCTCAACCACGCTAATCTTCTTAGTAGTATCCCAATCATAATTTTGAGGCCACATAAAGCTACAAACAGCATGAATCCCTCCACCACTGAGTATCGACACCAAGTTCCCTGCAAGCATAGGCGCGTTTCTTCCTGTTGTATCCAGATTCACCCTTCCATACTCAATCTTAGCTACTGAAACCCAAGTTATGACACCCAAAATACAACCCACGGTTGCTCCTAGCACAGCTCCTAAAGCATTGGCCTTCCGCCAAAGGAGAGAAAATGCAATAGGCATCACAGCTGATCCTACGAAAATTCCCATGGCTAAGTACATCCAACCTAGGGAAACCCCTGCTTTGTTAAGTATTATTGCTAGTACTCCCATGAAACATCCAAATGCCATGATCACTATTCTTGAAACTGTGAGGATTTGCTTTCCTGTCGCGTTGGGGTTTATGTAGGTTCTGTAGATGTCATATGTGCATAGTGATGATACCGCTATTAACTCTGCTGAGCCTGAAGATGTTACAGCCCTAAATGACCAATATAAACATGTTACTTTTCAGATTTCACTCGATAATTTTTTTTTTTATTTGATTAGTTAGTTGATTGATACTTCAAGGATTAGGGTGCGTTCTCTTCAAGACTTCAACTTGGAAAATTAGTTTCAGGTCATGTAAGTTTCAATAGTTCACGTAAATTTCAATCAAGTCCAATAATTTCACATAAGTTAAGGAGATTTCAGCTGAAATGAATTACGAATGCATCCTTGCAGAAGAAAAAAGTTCATTTCACCTGTAAAAACTTACATGAAAAGCATGATGAGAAGCAAAACAGATCCTGCAGTGCCCATCAAAGCAACTGCTGTAGCAGGAGGAACAAGGCCGTGGAGCGCTTCAGTAGCTGTTATAGGTAAATCTAGAGCAAGTGCCCCAATTCCTAACGATGTTGCCATAGAGAATGGCACTGAGAACCACACCAAACCGCCCAACAAATAGCCCTTATGTGTGGATGAAGGCCTTGCAGCTATTGCACTAACCCAGTACCCCTATAACATTATTTGCATGGATTAATCATTTGACTACTAGTAATTACAAATATAAGTCAAAAGTATATTGTAAAACATTACATATGAGACGTATATACATAAATGAAGTGTAAATGATGAAGAACGGAAAGACTTACGTTGTCAACAAAGACTGTCCCAAAATTGCCCACAATGTTGATGATCCCGAATATAAGTCCACCTGAGCTCAACATTGTCAGGTAAGATCCTTTGTAATTCCCATCCACTGGACCACAAGATTGCCCATCATGGGAGATAGGCTCCAAACACACTCTAGATCTGCTCGAAACTTCTTTGAGTCGCTCATAAATAACAGAAGGGCTACCAAGTTTTTTGCTTGAAGTGTAAACTAGGTACACAAATATTACCAGCACCACATGCACTGAAAATCAAACGCCAGAAAACAAAACAGTTACTCCGTATTTAAAGTAGCACCATAGAATGACTTGAACAAACATGATCTAACATGATGCTGCACAAGCACCGACTTTGGCAATTGGCAGCTCTGCTAACAGCAGTACCAAAAAACTCTCAACGGTCATTTGTCAGAGCGTAACAAGATTTTGCTGCAGCTGCTGTGCATCAACGTATGCACTTTACCAACCACAATTGCATAATCAGTTTCAATAAAATGACTGTACCGAATAATGAATGGATATAGCTGGCAAGAAACGTGGCTTCCAGCCCTCCAGCCACTGTGTAAATAACGATTCCAAGGGGTATCAAAAAACTAGCAGCATATAGATTTACTCCGGTAAGTGCACTCACAACAGCAGAACCTCCTAATAAGAGCATTGCCGTAACTATAATGTTTGTGAGGAAACAGAATACTAGAAATGTGATATGTGCTGCTGTTCCCCATCTGAGAAATGGCACAAAAGTTAAATATTTTATATCATGTCAAATTAACAGAAAAGCGTATTTCATGTTTTATACAATGATACAGTATTATGTATGTATAATTGTATATATCATTATTAACATACCTAGCCTTCACAATCTCACAGACAGTATGAGCATTGGGAGCTTTTCTCTTGATTTCTATTGCAATTATTCCAAACAAAATAACCTGCAAAATGTATGATGCTTCCCTTACATAACTGCATTTAAGACTCTGAATAGTTGTTAACCTGCCAATTAGTTACCACTTTGTGACATGATATTATACAACGATCCAGTTTATACGGTCTGTCACTTTATATCATCGACTACTTTTACAATAAATTGTGGCATGTCATGACATTCATCAGTCATATATCCTTAAAATCTCACAGAGAAAGTATCATTTCGCTAATCACATGCCCAAAAAGGCAAAACAAAAGGAGGGAAGGTTTACTTGCCTGGATAGTAGCACCACTAGCATACCAAAAAGGACCACTGATTCCATATTGCCAAGCAACATTTGAACTTTGTAAGATAGTGGCAGCCCATGTCCACTGCAAAAAAAAGACAGAAAAAAATTGAAATGGCAAATTTTGCAATGTAACAACAATTTCTCTTCTCTATCTAGAGATGGAACTAATAAAATGAAATGCTAATGATTACTTAAAACAGAAAATTATACAAAAGGAATACAAAAAACTTACTTGTGACACAATGACACTGGCAATGAGTCCAGTTTTTACTGATCTACCAGCAGTGTTAAACCATTCAGACGTGTGCTTAGAACCAACATATCGTTTCTCCAACCAAAGCTGCATATACGAATATCCACTCAATTATGGAGTATGGTGTCTCATATAAATGATATAAGGTATGCTAGAGGTGGACATAACCCCAAGTGTTGTATAAATTTATATTCCAAAGTTTCATTGATACATATGTACATAAACACAAACTGTGTATTTCGAGTCCTAAGAGTTAGTTTGGCACCACCACTAGCTATACGACTTATTACTAGTAAAGTTATGGGATGTTTTGATTAAGAAATAATGTTATATGTAATTCTGTGCACCGCAAATAATTGGTGTAAGTTACAATACTTGCAGCATGGTAAGGATGACTACAATTGACTTACAATGTACATACTTTGATCAAGTTGCTAAGGCATTACCACTTTCTTACACAACTAGGCTAGGCTAAGTTATCCTGAGCGGAGTTAGTAGCAGGGTCCTTCATCTTATGATCCTCAAAACTAAGGCAAACTACAACCATCCAAATATTCAACAACCCAATAAGTCGGACTTTTATTTTTTAGCGTAGTAATAGAAACTAGCATGTATCATTATTTTCAAGTACCAAAATCGGTTACACTACTATACTATACAGTGAAGAAGCACTACAAAAATTTCAGTTTAAGCGAAAAGAAAAATATTTTGGGGAGACATACCAAAAAAGAGGTGAAGACAGCAAAGAAAGCACCAAAACCCAAAATGATAGCATAGCCAACACCTTGGTTAAGAACTGGTTTTCCAGCAAAGAAGCTAGTTTGCCTCACACAGCCACTTCCTGTGTTTTCGTAATATTGGCTTGCATACTCAAATGGGGGACACGTTTCCATTGCTTCCGTACTTTTACTTCCTCCGTTTCTTTTTGTTGTTTACGTTTTAGAATATTTTTGTTAGAAGAAGTCGAAACTGAGGGAGTAGTATTTATGTTCTAATAAGGAATCTAATATGATCAAGTAAGTTTGGAAATGTAGCATTTATAGAATATTTGCTTGAATAAATGAATCTGATTGTGTAAATACTTGAATCTCTATGATTCATTGGAGAATAAAAGTCAACCAAAAATGAGTGGAAATGGATGTTTTGTGGTTGTATCTTTAAGATACGAATTTGCTATGATTGGATAATCACAAGTCAAACACTTTTTTGTCAAACTTCGAAAAAGTATGAGATCATTATAATAGGATAGCTAATAGCTACATGGATTATTATACTCATTTTCATGAACTACATTAGTAGTTTAACTTTCAACTTAATCTAATTTAGGAAAAGTGGGCGTCGAAGGCGGGTCTTAAATCAAATAATCTAAAGATGGAATTATTATTGGATAATCAGACTAACGAAAATTATTTTCTATTAAATTCTCCCATGTCAAGTTCTTGTCACCCCATGTAGAATCCTCCAAACATGTAAACTGACAGTAATTTTGCCTATATAAAAATTCTACAACACAAGAGTCAACAAAATCAAATACAACTCGTGTTACTATACGTCATGTTGACGCCATTGCTACACAACAATTGTACAACATAACTCAAAGAAAGAATTATGTCCGTACCACATGGAGGGAGGACACAAGAAAGAAAAGGAGAAGCCATTTATATTATGCTAACACTTAATTACAGAAAATGTACAGTAAATATTCACAGGAAGCAGTGATGTTTTTAACATACTAGTGTGTCATAGTTAAAGGAAAAAAGAGAAACAATAAATTTAACTTCGAGTGGGCAGCAAGAGGCATAAAAAGATGCCAGAAGGCCATGTACAAAACCCTATGGTCGTTTGTCTGATATCTAGATGCAACCCCGAAACTTCAAAAAGACAGAGGAGCTTCCATCTCTAGCGTTGTTTGTTTTATGTGGTTTGAACGTTGTTTGTTTTATGTGGTTGAATTCGATAATTTGATCAACATCACTTTTTTCTATTTACGGAATTGAGTTTGGACCTGTCAAGATCTAATCCTTCCTTCTTAGCAGCAGCCTTTTCCTTCATAGCTTCTTTCTCCAATTTCTTTTTCTCAGCTTCAGCTTGCTGAGCATTCTCTTCACGGGATTTATTGAACAGCTTCACAAAGACAAATAGTATTTGCGTCACTGCAGAAGAAACAGAGAAATATTTATGAATGTCTGCTTGAGTTCAAGAAAACAAGAACATGTAATTGAAGGCAAAATGTGGGGGACTATTGCATGAATGGCTTATTTCGTAGCCGGTTATGAATTGCAGTAATAGGAATGAGTTTTAAGTGTAATTACTACGATAGTAATGAAATCAACCAAATAATCTCCATGTAAACATATTCGCATCCCCCAACTTGAATTTTATTCACTTTGGAGCAGTATTGGCTGGGAATTGAAATTTATGACGAAAAATGAGCATTTTAGAGATGAACTACATCATCGTCAGAATGAGCATTGATTTTCTTTCCAAATTTACACACGAATTCATTCCCATTACACATCTACACGTTTATGGTAGGTTAATAAACAAATAGAAAATTAATGTCAAAGGTTACGCATGAGAATTGGGCTTGATGAAATTGATTCAAGGATTACGAAATTGAAATAAAACATGTCAGAAGAAAGAAAAAGGGGAAACAATGAGAAAGCAGTTTTTGATTCATGAAATCTATAACTCAATCAATTAGGACATAAAAATACATTAAACATCTCATGATTGGATAGTAGGACACTTAATCTATCACAATACAAGTACCTGAATAAATAAAGAACCTCGAAACAAAGGCCAATTATTATCAAAGCAAATTTTAAAGTGCCCACTTCAGTAGAGTTGATATGCATAATTATGGATATGGCAATTAGGGTAGATCATGTGGGATTGGGTGGTTAAAGCTTAATCTGTGAAGTAAATAGACAAGGAGGGATGTTGAGAAGTTCAGACAGGCTACTCTGCCAGTTTTTTTTCCGAACTAGGTGGAATAAGAAGTGCATAATCAGTTGGTGGATGGGAGCCTCACACAAAATCTGCCCGCCACGTTACCAGGCCAGGCAATGACAAGCCAAAACAAAGGCCAATTATTATCACAACAAATTTTAAAGTGCCCACTTCAGTAGAGTTGATATGCATAATTATGGATATGGCAATCAGGGTAGATCATGTGGGATTGGGTGGCTAAAGCAGAGATTAATCTGTGAAGCAAATAGACAAGGAGGGATGTTGAGAAGTTCAGACAGGCTACTCTGCCAGTTTTTTTCCGAACTAGGTGGAATAAGAAGTGCATAATCAGTTGGTGGATGGGAGCCTCACACAAAATCCGCCCGCCACGTTACCAGGCCAGGCAATGACAAATCCTGGCCCAGTTGGACGAAAATTTGAGCCAATGGTTAACTTTGAAAGACATGCAGAAAGCAAGGATGTGAAATTTTTCACTTACGAATTGAAAGGTCAGACAAAGAGTAGAAAGCGACATCACAAATTCACAATAACAGGAACACTGCCCTACCACATAATCAGATAACAGCAGTGAAAGTCTTATGCCAAACTGCAACAGCAATTGCCTTATTAGGGTGGGGAACATGAACATATGTATAGGAACAGTGTTGGGGAAAAACATGCGGCTGAGCAAATATACAATACAAGTTTCTGTCTCTTCAGGCGCTAGAGCAGCATGCATGACAAAACACATGTGGAGTAGACATGAGTCACATGACCATTAATAAACCACCTATTGCCTATTAAAGAAGATTTGCACAATGCATAACTTTCTGCTCTTAATTCCTCGTGTCAACTAGACCATACATACCTAGCATCTTATATTATTTGTGATTCCAGTCAAAGCATATAGCGTTTGATAATTGCAAAAATGACCAAGAAAGAAAAGCCATAGCTTGAATTCCAACAATCCCGACAGGTATGTAGGCACTAACAGGGGCTAAATTCGTAGACGATAACATATCAGTTGTTCCATACTCAATGCAAAAGTAATTTCGAAGTGGTAAAATAGTCTATTCATCCTAACTATTTATCCTACTGGCCAGGACTACAAATCATTAAGCTCCTCTTCTCTAACTTGGTTTGCGGTTTTTAAAGCAGCCGTTACATCAGAACTAAATACCCAGTTATAGGTATTGCAAGGAACTTTACAGAGTCAAAATCACATAACAAGATATCAATATGTAACTCAACACAGATATGAGCAAGAGAGATAAGCACAGTTGTAAGGATTTTCACATCAAACCTTGCTCGAATGGACACCTAGCAGGATCTTCACCGAAGTATTGACAAAGAGAATCTGCATTTCTTCCCTGCAAAAAAAAATTATCTAAAAATCAGATAAATTTCAAGAGATTCGAACTCTCAACAGCTACAACTGAACAGACGTCCTACCACTTCTGCGTATAAAGCGATCAAGGTCCTGACTTCAGATTCAGCTGTATCTAGAAAGCCTTTTAAGACCTGAAAATGGCAAGATGATCATAAAAACTCAAATTTTGCTAACAAAAACTTGGTGTAAAATAAAAACAAATTAACTATCAAATCTTTTAAAAATCATATCCAAGACAAGTTGAAAATTCTTCTGGAGTACGAAACAATGCAAAAATTTACTTAATTTTCCCTCTCACCTTCCGGAAGCCTACAGAGATTTCTCCGTCATTATCTGATGCAGCGAGTTCCAGCTCAACCTTCTCAAGGCCTTTGGTCACTGCTTGCATTTCTTCAGCCAATGATTTTAATTGTATCTGGTTGATAAAAACAAAAGAAAAAACAACACATCAAGTTGATAAGAAATGAAATGAAATGAAATGAAATGGATTAAAAATAACAATGGAATGAAAGGATAATACAGGCTAGAAGACAGCCAAAAGTAACGTAATTATTTAAAGTGAGCATAGCCAACAAACCTTTGAAGCTCCTTCTAAGTGAGCAAGATCCTTATCGAAATCCAGCAGCTCTGGCATTTTTTCAGCGAGAAGCTATAAACATATAGCACTACTTCATTATTCAAATAGTCAAAGGGATAGAAAATATAATTAGTCAAGCAGCAGCAGCAGCAGCAGAAAATGACAAAGTGTTTTTCACTTTAGAAGGGGAAAGTATTGATTTAAAAAACTATGTGAACTAGAAAAAAAAAAAAAAAGTTGTTCCCGGAAACATCTAGTAATAACCTAATAGAACCAATCGCGGTCTTCAAGGCTTGAATTTCAAAAAGAAAAAATCACAAGTAAGATTTATTTGTGTATTTTCTTTTTCTTTTTTCAGTATTTAGCTAAAACATGTAACTGATTGGTAAATATTAAAATATATAAACAAGTAAAGAGGGATTTCACCTAGGATATTAAAAGGAGAGACTAAATTGAGCAGAATGGTCAGAGTTTGGATTGTATTTAACAACTTTTTCCTTTAAATTTTTGGTCCTTTTCACTCTTCGCCTTTAATTTTCTCTCGTAATTCTTTCCCTTCCCTCTCCTTGTGGTTCACACTTCATTTTTAAGTTTCACATTCCACCTTTTCTCCAAATTACAACACTATTCTGCTGCTCGTTATCTATTATGCTCTAACTAATGGATTAGCTCTATGTTTGCTCTTTCGTGCTGCTCAAAAGTTCCCTGAATTTTCATCTTTTTCCCTGTTTACATTAGTAATACTGTATTTGTTTACTGTTTGCATAATATGTTAGCAGCAATTAAGTGGAGTAACATAGAGAAGTTGCAAGTGCAAGTTACAACTTGCTAGATTGATATAAAATATGTTGAAATATAAACAGCTAGATTGATAATTTGTAAAATCATATATGTGTCCTACATCCCATTTCTTCAAATATTTCCTTAAATTTAATGCAAAAACCCATGCATCATATAGGCTACCGAATAGTTTATCTTTTATCAATGATAAATTGAACGAGTAAGTACTTGGAAGAACGGTATGATACTTCATATAAAAAAACGGACTTTAGAGCTACCTTCATGCTTTCAAGTTTCACCACATACCTTACAGAGGTAATGCATTAAGGTCATTTTGTTATTTTTGGCACGTGTATCAGACAATTTAAGAAGGCTGTCTAATTTGAATCCAACAGCAGAACCTGTTACAATAGACAAGTTTATATTCTCTTTTTTAAGAAAGATAATGATCAACTACAAGAATACAGGAATACTTCATAAGTCACGCTTTACCTCTAGCAGTGCCTTGATTTAATGCGTTTCCTAAAGTCAAAATTGTTTGCATTATTTGTCTCAGCTTCACAGATTCTCTCACCTACGAATTTAAGCAAGACAAATAAGTATGTTAGGTAATGGATATGAGTCTAGTCAACAATGTTATTTTAAGAGTTCAATTTAGATATACCTCTCGTGAAGCAGCATTAATAGTATCCAAGTTGCCTCTCAAATCACTAACCTGCATGTGCCACATTGATATGTGAATTTTGCAAAAATCAGTTGTAGAGGTATCAGAACAAATAGCTGAAGACAAAGCAGCATGTATATTTTACATTATTACCTATAACAGAAACTACTTACCTGGCTAGAAAATGTAATTTTAAAAGCAAATACTCGTAGTTTGGATTCAACTCGTGGGACTTTCATCAGCTCCAAGAAAAACTGAAATGCTCAAAGCAGAGAGCTATTTTATAAGTAACACAATGTATTACAGTAGCCTAATATTCTGCATAGTGCATACCAAGTCATTAGCTTTTACCTGCTCACATTTCCCAAGCATAGCTCTATCGCCCTTATAATTCTGGACATCAGAAAAAGATGAAAGAGAAGCAAAACGTAAGATATTGAGTGATTAGAAGCTTGCTTTATGCAAGAATCGCATCATTCATTGATCAGAAAGCTGAATGACACAAAGGTTAGCTAATAACTAAAAGAGCTAATTCGTCTAACAGAAAATAAAGAGCTAATTCGTTCTTAAGCTTCGCTTTAGCGACTACGTACCTTAACTTCCTAACTTCATTTCCAGACATTGACCTATCTCTCGTTCTACGAAGTTAGTCTTTAGAGATGAACCTATAACTAATCTACTGTTACCAACCCTAGTATTCGGACAAACAGTAAGGAACGAAAGTTAGTCTTTAGAGATTACCTATAACGAATCTGAGGATATGGATACGTAGTCGCTAAAGCTTATTAGAAGCTTTTGGTTTATTAAAAGCTAAAGCGAAAAAAATAATAACATTGAAATGTGCTAATATAACAAATAGGAATGATTTGGACATAGTATATTGCTTTAGTTTATTTTCCAATTCCCCTAGGTTACCAGGTATAGGTTAAGTTATAAATGTAGGTTGAAAGGCCTTACATATTGGTCCTCATCTAAGGCCTGAGGACATAGAACAAAAATAGATACAGCATCTAAGAGAGTTCCAACTTCCAAGTAAACCTAAAATGGCTAAAAACAAGATATACTGTTACATCATAATTAGCTTTAAGATTACCATTGTTCTATCTTTCTCCATAAACAATTATACATCTATACATATCTCTTCACAAAACAATGTTGCAAAATGAGAAGAACTTATAATGCAAGAGGAGTACCTTCAATGTCTCCATTTCCTCTTTTGTGGGGCAAAATTTTATCAGGTTTTCAATTTGATCAATATCCAAAGCTGAAGAGTCTAGTGCAAGAACAGATTTCTGCAAAAAAAAAATATAACGAACCAATACAAAATATGAATGCATTTTAAATGAGTGATGTATTCTCCAAAACAATATCCTATTAAGAGGAAACAAGGAAAAATATAAGTGCAAACTACTTCAATTATCAAATTTTGTACTAGTTAAAATGAACATTAATTCTAAAGATTAAGCTAACTTGGTAAAACATAAAACAGTTATCACTAGACACAGTATACCTAGCCCAGAGTTGGACTAAAAAAATTCCTTTTTCAAGATTTAATGTAACATTTACATAAAGATAAAAAATTTAAAAAGGTTCATAGATCATCCCATATCTATACTGACGCAACTGCAAAGAAATGACACTAGTTCAACATTACGAAAAAGAAAAAGTCCTGATATTCAAAACGAGCTTAGCATGTAAGAGTATAAGTTAATAGCAGGATAGCAGAGAGGTGACCAACTCTAGGGTCTCATTTATGGGCCCAGATTCTGTGCATAACCGGTTAGTTCTTTGCCAGATCTACATTGTGGGAATGGAAGGTATCAGACAGGTTTCCTGAATGGAGCTTTGGTGAGGGAAAAAACAACTTGGTCCGTCCTTATTTACTGCAATATTATAACAACATGAACTTAGGTCCATACAAAAATTGGGGTTCAATTTTATCTCTTCAGAAAAGCTGGAGCTTTCTTAAGTCTTTTTTATCTAGTGTGAAATTAGAAACTATTGAAAGTGAGGTCAGCAAATTAAGCCTTTTCTGCAGAACACAGAGAGGGAAACTCAACCAGATCCATTCTGCCTATCTCATAAAAAATGGCCGGTAGAAGTCTCAGACTAATGTGTAGTGTGTGTGATCAAATCACTCATTACCTCACATTTGAAACTAAAAGTAAATAATTTATAAAAAAAATACTTGCCACAACCACACATTTTATTAATCTTGCAAAATCCAAAATAGTCCGAGTGGTAATATTGGTTATCACAAGTTGAATAAAGAATTCACCAAGTCTTTCTTAAAATTTGAGAACGGTCAATATTTAGATATTTTTAAAAGCCGAACAAGTATGTTAACAAATTTTGACATGTAGCACAAGGTGATCCGGAAGGAAAACAGTCTGTGTTACATGGACTGAGCTAGACATTTCATAAATGGATACCTTTATAATTGTCAAACACAACTGTTATGAGGATTTTACATAAGTCTTGATTCATGACGAAGTATCCAAATGTCATGAAGTAATATGAAGAGACAGAGTAAGTGAGTAATATAAAGGCAAGAAACCTCCAATCAGAAAATATACAATTGCAAGTATAAGAGAGCTTACCAACATATCTGGGAGAGGCATCTTTATTTTTGTAAGCATTATTTCACAGTTATAAGCTCTACGCAAATCAACCTGTCAATAGATTGGATCATTTGGAGTTAAAAAATAATAGAAAAAAATCCACTGGAGTACTTACTAACTTGTATCAACAACAATGAGAGGAGAGAAATCACAACAAAAATCACTTAGCATTAAATTAAAAGTACTGTGGAACACAATAAGAAAAGAACACAATAAGAAAAACACTGTATGTAAAATTTGATAAAGGAGAACAATTAGCACACTTGAAAAGAACATAAAGAACAAGCGTCAATTATTAAACTGGAAAATAAAAAAATAATTTAGCCCTCATCAGTCACAATCCATGTCATATAAAAAGGTTACCTAGGTACATGGCCATGGAAGAGGAAAAACTGCAAGTCTACAAGGGAAAAAAAAATAACCTCGAACTTTTAATTCACACTCGTGTACGACTTCACTATATTAATTCTCTCTTTCCCATATGATCTAGAACTATAATACAAATAGCTCTGACTCTTCAGAAAATCACATAGAAATCTATTCCAGTACAAGTACTACTTTGTCTCTGAAGAACACAACATAAATTCATTTTTGCATAAGCCCAAAGAAAAGCCATTCTTCAGGAAGAATAGTTGGAATCAAAGTAGCTCGGACCAAAAGGATATTAATCAGACCTTCTAAACCTTAGTTATTACTAACATGAGAAAGAGTGATATAGCTGTAATTAAACAACCAATCTTGCTGTTTTGGTCAAATTACATCAACGAGAATGCATTAGAACATATGTCAGCACATATAACTTGCACCCATGTCTTTATACTCACTGATTCGGTTCTCTTGATCCAAAGCCTCAAAAATATAAGAGTAGCTCCAGATAACATCAAACCAATCATTGAAGATTTTAAACAAGTTTGTAAGTTATTTAGTTATGTAAAATGCCTCAAAGTTGCTAGAATGCTGGTCCAACCCTGCCCATATATTAGCAACATCTATGTAATTGGACTCTATTTGTCAAAAAAAAAAAAGTTGAATTGAGATCAGCACTAAACAAATATTCTAATATCCATATATATTATATTACCAGTTGTACTTTTTCTGGTTTGTTGATGTTAGCGCCACGTCGAATTCCAGCTTTAGCCCCACCACTTGCATCAGTATTAGCCGAGAACAAGCTTTCAAGTTCCGATATGTCTATCTCAGGAGCCCTGTGGAAACTTACTGCTATTAACTTCCAAATTACACAAGAAAGTTTTCGAAAAAGAAAAAAAACAATACATAAAAGTATACAGAGATGTCAATCAATGTGATTATGCAATCAAAGTTTGCCATAAGAAGGTGAAGAATTAACAATTTGAAATTTCAAGGTCATACTAGGCTCCAAGGTTAAAAAAGGGAAAACATCACACACAAACACACAAGGGAAAGTGAAAAGTCATAGTAGCATCTAGATACCAGAAGTGTAGATTATAGCCAAAGGCAGATTACAGATGATAAAGAACATAAACCAATCTGGATAAGAACTCAGCACATACCCTGCCTGACTCTCCTGCTTTTGTGTATCAGCCCATAAACTCCCCTTCACTGCTCGAGTAACCTTCACCCAATGCAAAGGTTTCAGTGAAGCTTTCTTCGCCATTGAAGCACTTCTATTTCTTGAACTAGTCAATCCTAAAGAAGGTTTTCCCTTTCCAGAAGACGGTGGAGGTGGAGGTGGTGCACCTGCGGCTGTAGGTGGAGGTGGTGGAGGCGGTCCAGGAACTGCACCGCGGCCAGATACTTGTGTACCAAGACCCTTGGGTATAGGGGGAGGAGGTGGGGTAGGTTTTGAGGCTTGTCGTAGAGGTGCGGGTGGTGGAGGAGGAGGTGGTGCAGATGCAGTAGTGGAATTACTATTGGTTGATGGTGGAGGAGGTGGGGGAGGAGGAGGTGGAGAAGGCCTTGAAAAATTACTTGAATGAGGTGGTGGAGGAGGAGGAGGAGGCATTGATTTGTTAGTACCATTCCCTAGAGGGGGAGGCGGGGGTGGTGGAGGTGGACATGACTTTGCAGAAGAAGCTAGACCAGATAATGGAGGTGGTGGTGGTGGTGGTGGAGGAGGAGTATATCCTTTTGGAGAACTATTTAAACCATGAGCAAGAGGAGGTGGAGGTGGTGGGGGTGGGCGGTGGGTGGGGGTGGGGGTGGTGCACCACGTTCTTTCACATTATTACCCATGCCTAGGACAGGGGGTGGAGGTGGTGGGGGTGGGGGTGGTGCACCATGTTCTTTCACATGATTACCCATGCCTAGAGCAGGAGGTGGAGGTGGAGGTGGAGGAGGGGGTGGAGGGCCACATGTCTTCGCAACATTAGTCGTACAAGGGGGTGGAGGTGGAGGTGGTGGTGGTGGTGGCGGCGGAGGGATACATGCCTTTCCTTCAACATGTGGTGTAGGACGAGGAGGAGGAGGAGGAGGTGGTGGTGGTGGAGCAATTATCCTTCCAGAAGAACTAATAGGTGTTGGATTTGAAGGTGGAGAAAGAGGAGGACAAGGAGACTCCCTTGTACCAAATGGCGGAGGTGGTGGGGGGGGTGGTGGTGGAGGTACAAACTTGTTGGTAGTAGTCCCAAAAGGAGGAGGAGGAGGCGGGGGTGATGGAGGATTATGAGATGACTGAGTAGATATAGTATTATCTAAGGTACCACAATCATCCCTCGGAATTGACAATTGAGGTTCTCCAATTGAGCTAGTGTAAGAAGATGGAGGCGGGGGAGGCGGAGATGGTGGCAAAGGAGGTAAAGCAACACCAGGACAATCAATATGTTGTGCTAATAGAGATGCAGGGGGTGATTCTGGAGTGAAATTGATAGGAGGTGGAGGTGGAGGTGGTGGGGGAGGGGGTGGTGCTCGTGCTGACAAAATTTCCTGCTTATTTGTATCCAGTACAGCAGAAGGTTGAGATGAACCTTCTTTATCAATTAAAGATTGGTGCTCAACCGACGAATGAGTAACATCAACCTGTGTAACATTTCCCAACCGAGTCGGCATATCAATTAAAGCATCCTTCTCATGGTCTGAATTAACATTATTCTGGGCTAAAATTCTATCCCCAGAAGGATTGGATAGTAAATCTGATGTTTCATCTGATGCAGAATCATGAGACAAAGGATCATCGAGAAAATTTGTCATACTAGTGTTAGATGACTCATAAAAATTTTCAGCCTCCATAAAATCTGAATCAGCAACACTTGATGCCTCCTCTGAGTCAGCAGGTGAATTGTTTGAGCTAAGCCTGCTTTGTAAAACAGAAAGTTGCTTTAGCAACCACAAAGTAGCATCATCACTATTATCAACCCATTCAGAACCATTAAATAATTCCTGAACTGCTGAAAATGCTTCAATAGGCAGTCCACCCCTCTCTTCACCATTTAAAACTGTAGTTGGTTCTTTCAAGGGAGACAATTGCTCAATTTCACCAAACAGCACCTATGTTTTCAAACAAGCAACAAATGAGACAAGCAGATCAACAAGAAGTCAAAAAAATGCCAACGCAATCTCAAGTGTTAGGCAAGGGCAACCTATTCAGAAGCACACACCTCAGCTCGAAAACCTTTTGGATACCGTTCTTTTGCATCCCACAGAATATCCACGTTTTCACAGTTCAGAATTAATATGTTTGACCTAATAAAAGCAGTGTTAAACATCATTCTGAACATCATAACCTCTCTTTCTAAATCCGCATCTAGATGGACACATTCAAGTACAACATCTCCTTGCACCACACACTGGATATCAATTTTGATCACGTCAGAGTCTGCCTGCAAGAAAATACCAATGTCAAAGTAGCAATGATAGTATAGACTGGTGATGAATGAAAGCATTGGATGTCGCCCCTGAACACAAACCTGCTGGTAATGTCTAAGGCTCTTTTTCTTGTTAGACATAGAGAAGAGCATCTGGGTGGATAAGCCGTCCTTATTATGCAGGTTTCTGCCAAAGATACGGATTGCAGGCCTGCAGCCTTTATGGTTATCATAGCTAGGGATTCCACGAAGAATAAGACAATCTAAAGAAATGGTGCGCTCAGTGGGTGGCCATTCTGAAGACAAATTCCTTCTAGAGACATATTGAAGATAGCGCAGTTGAGACGCAAATGGATTTAGGGGACATAACAGCTTTAACAATCCTTTTGGTGCCTCGCGATGGACCATTTCAAGGGTCTTCCTTTCACCACTATGCAATTTTCTGAAAATCAAAAAACTAGCCAATAGGAATGCCAAGAGTGGCCAAGCACCTCTCTCGCAATGCAGCAAAATAATATTTTGGTGATTACGAGCAGAAAGCCAACTATCACAAACACGAAGAAAGTGATGTACCAATGACAACGGCAAGATAGGGCAGCCCTCATATTGCCTAGGATAGTCCAACACCGTAACATCATAATTACATAATGTCTCTGCAAACAAACTACGCTTCTGACCTTCTCGAAAGTTGAAAGCAAGGAAGGACGAATTGGGAAATGCTTCACGCAATTCATTGATGACTTCGTGAAGGTAAATTTGGTAAATTCCATCACGCACAACATCCGTAGAAAAACAAGTATCAAAAACTGCAATACAACATAATAGAGCTATGTTACTTGGGTACTTCAGTCTTCATTAGTTCATTTCATGCACCCATGTCAACACTCCAACATAGGTACAGTCATATAGACGATCGACTCTTCAATTTGGACCAAACCAAACATGCTTTTCAGTAAATGGTCAGCAGTGACACGTGGACACATAACCGTGTGACACTAGTAGCCGAGATTGACAATTTAATAACACTCATTACTGAAAATAAGAAATACATACACTATACATGAAATTTGCATTTGCTGATATACCAATATAGCAATATAACATATTACTATCAACTTGCATAGAATCAACGTAATTTCCTTTCGCAATTTCACAAACACAATCAAATGGACCAATTACCCAAATAGCATTAGTGATTTGTCACTTAATTTCCAAATTAGAATTCAAAGTTTCAAATATAAATAGACATTCAAAAATTCCCCCAAAAATACCCACAAATTAAAACTACCACAATTCAACAAAATAATATAAACAAAAAAAAAACAGCTAAATTAGGCAAAAAAAATGAAAACTTTCTCACCATAAATTCTTTCAGCAAATTCAAGCAAACCATCAGGAGGTCTTCTATGAAAAAATCTACTCAAAATAGCCATACCCTTTAATTAATTCTTCCCAATAACAACAACAATCACCTGAAATTCACAACAAAATCAAAAATTAATATAAATTAAACAAAACCCAGTTCATAAAAAAATGCAAATTTTCCAAAATGATTCATTTTTCCCAAAAAACACTTCAAAAATTTGACCTTTACATGAATAAACCCCAATTTAGAGCTATAAATTAATTGAATATTCAAAGTTAAAATTGCTAAGAAATGGAAGAAATTCACCTGGGAAGTAATCGGGGAGTAAAGATAGATACTCGAAACGTTGAATTTTGAAGTTTATTTGTTTGATTTTAGAATTTCACAAAAAAAAAAATTGTGGTACAGTAATTATTACACCGTACTATGTTTATTTTCTTTAGCTGGGGTTTAAAATTTGATTTGAGTTTGGTTCGAAATAATTTTGGATTATTTTGCCCCACAAAAAACTAGAATAACGACCGAAAAATAATATTGTACGGCTTATCAATCTTAGTTTGGGTTGATGGTAGATAGATAGAGACTTCTCAATTCGGATTAATGGGTCGGGTTTAAGTTAGATTAAGAATTGTTCTAGACGGTTATTTTTAATTAGGGTTTGTACTCTTCATAGTTTAAGAAGAGAAATTATTATATAAACTTAATTTATTAATGTATGGAGTAAAATTTATTGAATACATTAATTAGAACGAATTGGAATGGATTGAATTTGATTGTAACTTACAAATATAATAGATTTTTAGAATAGATTGGAAATTATTGAAAAAAAAAAAAAAAAACTTATTGTAACTTGTTGAAATTGATTGAAACTTACGGAGAAAAAAAAATCATGAAACGAACACATCATAGCTTGAATTACGGGCCAGTTTATCAAGTTGGGTCAAAAACTGAGAGATCTATTAGACCATTATTCCATTAGTAACTAGTTTAGGTGTGCTCCATTCATCACAATAAAAAAAAAGCAAATTACTAAATGAGTGTTGAATCAAGTCATCTAAGATCAATACTTAGTAAAAATTGCCAAATTTACATGATTACGAGGTTTTGAACAAGTTAGAAAATTTTATATGGAGTAGGTGTCAATTAGGTTTGACCAAGTTAAACAATTTTTAAAGAAAGCACCATTTATTTAATGGCTATTTCACCATATATCCCTAAACTATTGTAAAATGCATCATAAGCCCTCAATGTTCCTGAAATGCCCCATGTGTCTATGAACTTTCAACTAAATTCACAATATACCCTTGTTTTTGCTAATCTACCTTTAACTACTTTCAAATTAAGATATAATTTGACTAACTTTTATTTATATTAATTTAAATTAATTAATCACATTAACTAATTCAAATTACTTTTACACGACTAACACTCTCCTTCATCACTACCTACTCACCACCGCCACTCATCTTCTCCTACTTCTTCCTCCTCTCTCTTTCTACAAACCCCACTTCACCTTCATCCTCTTAAATTGACCCATTCTCACTGATGAATGTGTTGGTAAAGTTAAAGGCAAAGAAGTGTTTGATTCTTCAAAGTACGCACTCAATAATATCAAATTGGGTTTTAGGAATTTTTTTTTAGGTGTGTTTCAAATTTATGGGTTCTTGTCTTAGGATTGATGGGCTTCAAATTCGTTGGGTTTAGTGGTGGTGGATTTGGGTTCTAGGCTAGGTGGTGGTTGCCGTGGGTTTGATGGTCGTGGGCGGATATGTGTTGTAGGTTTGGTGGCGGTCGTCGTGGGTTTGGTGGTCGTGGGCGTTGGTGGGCGTAGGTTTGGGTTGTCAGGTGGTGGTAGGTAAAATAATTTAGATAATTAAATTAATTAGTTGAAATTAAGATAATTAATGGTTAATTTCTTAATTAGAAGGTAATTAAAGTAAATTTAGGAAAGTAAGGGTACATTGTGAATATAGTTAAATGTTCAAGGGCACACGGTGCATTTCGGAAACATTGAGGGTATATCATGCATTTTGCAATAGTTTAGGGGTATATGGTGAAATAGTCGTTTATTTAAAATGTGGGAGGTAATATTTAAACTCATTTTTAGTAGAGGGATGGGAATAAAAAATTATCGATTTTTTCACCGTGTACCCCTGAGGTTTACCAGATTGCACCATGTACCCCTATTGTTTTAAAAATGCACAATATACCCTCATTTAAAATCATCTTTGTATTAAATGTGCATCTGTTAGTGTGTCTGTTAGGCCCTATTCTGCTCGTCTTATTTTTATTTATTTTCAGCATAAATAAGTTCAATTCAGCAAAAATAAGTTTAGTTCAGCAAAAATAAGTTTCAATTCTTAATAAATTGCTAATGTTTTCAGCAAAAATAAGTTCAAATAAGTAAAAATAACTTCAGTTAAGCAAAAATAAGTTCAGATAAGCAAAAATAAGTTGACGAGAACATGGCCTTAGTTTGATGTTAACGTGATTTTATCCTTTTGCCCATGTGAAGTAATGTCGCATTAGTTTCATTGACAACCAATCCCCACTCAAACCTTTCAACTTCCTTCCTCTTTTTGTATCAAAATTTTGAAGATAAAAAAACCTTAAAAAATTTTCAAATTCTTGTTCTGAAACCACGAAAAATCGAAGCTTTTTTATCCAAATTTTACTCTCGTTTATTGTTTTTCTTTCACAAGTAACGAATTTATTGAAGGGTGCTTGGAAATTGGGTGTAATTTTTATTGTTGTTGTTTCGATCGGGTTATACAAGGTTAGTACTTTCTCTGAGTATGTAATTTTCTTTGCTTTGTTGTATGTTTAGTTTGTATGTTTCATTCATTTGCATGTTTGGAACTTAGGGTTTTTTTTCACACAGTAGTAGTTTCTATGTTGCTCTCCTATTTATTGCCAAATTGTTGGAATTCTACGTTAATTGTGTTGGTTTCATACCCATGTGATGTTCATAACTTAGTTTAACTTGATCATAACCTTATTTTATATGTTTTCACATTGATTAGGCTGAGTGATATTTGGTTGTTGTGTGAATTCAAAGGGCAATTTTTTTACTACAAGGTGTATGACACTGATTTAATTAGTTTCATGGACTTGATAGACGAATTCTTTGATGAGTCGCGTCATTGAAGTAATATGTTTTGTTGCCTGAAATGTTTTTGGTTTATTACAAGGATCCTAAAACTGGTAAAACGGTTGAGGTTGTGAATGACATTACTTTGATGGGTTGTATGAAGGTAAAGAAGAAATTCAGGTTTTTTTTACAGAGATTAGAGTTAGTTCCAGCTGCATTTAAATTGGCTTTGGGTAGTACAAAAAAGAAGGTTGCAAGAAGAGATTGCAAGGCAAAGAGAGTATGAAGAGCAGTTAAATAGGGCTAGGGAGGAGGAGTTGATTAGACAAGAGGGGGAGTTCATTATGGAGACAGAGCAACAAGAACAAGAGCTGGTTGATAAGGAACTACATGAACAAGTGAGTTACACAATTGTTATTGAAATCCCTATTATTAGTGTTGATGGTCTTCCAGTTGAGTATGAGATGGTATTTAGCTCACAAGATGTTGAGGAGTTGTTTCCTGGTTTCTCACAACCCCCTCCCACTCAGGAAGAACCCACTAAAACATAACATGAGTCCTCAACTAATTCACCTCAAAATTAGGCCACACAAAATGATGCAACTGAAAATGAGCCCACTGAACATGAAGTCTTTGACATTGAACTCTCACAAAATTAACCAGTTGACACTCAACCCACTCAAAATGACATAAACTCTACTTCCATTCCAACAACATCTGAACAACCATAGAAGTCATCACATCCAAACAAGTTTCCAACATACAAAGTCGGATTCAACGTTGCTAATTCAACTACCAAAAAGGGAGGAACTTTTACATCAAAGAGAAAGGGTAGCTGAAAATTTAGGTTAAGAGTTAGACCTGCTCAGGATTCAATGCCAGATGATGATGGTGATGATCCTGGTTCTGATGATACATCAGATGAGGACTCAGACCATGTAGAAAGCTCTGAGGAGGACTCAAACATCATTTCTAATAACAGTCTTGAGGAGGAGGAGGAAGTTGGTAAGGATGATGATGAGGTAGCTGCTGAGAAAGATTTTGAGGGCTACTTAGATGGAAGTCATGACATAGATTATTTGTATAATAAGAACGGTAAAGCAGTTAGAAGCTGGACTTTGGTGAAGTTTAATTAGAGGCTTGGATGATATTTTCGACAAGAGACCACTTTGAGGGAGTATTTAAAAATTATTGTATCCGAGAGGGGTTTGTTGTGAGGGTCACAAAGGCTGATAAAAAAAGAGACATAGCTTGTTGTATAGTTGATGACTGTGATTGAAGGGTTCATGCTTCTAAACTAATGGATGGGATGAGCTGGGCAATTAAAACCTTAACAGGGGAGCAAAAGTTTCGTGCAAGACTGTGGGAAAACCCAATGGTTTCATCTGTTTGGTTATGTAGACATCTTGGGAGTGACATAGCTGTCACACAAAGATACCAATTGATGCTCTACAACAAATTTGTTTAGATAGGTTCATGATTATTGTCAAAGCAAGGCTTTTATAGAAGGTGAAGTCATTGGTGAAAGAGAAATTACATGGTGGCTTTGGAGAGTCATATGGGTTGCTTCTAGCATATGCAGAGATGATCAAGGAAACTAACTCGGGAAGCTTTGCTTTGGTCGATCACTTGAACAAGGAACAACAATGCAAGGTTTGTCTTCAAAGCTTCATTCTTTGCATTTGCAGCATCAGTGAAGGTCCTTCTAGCTAGATGCATACCTTTGATTGGATTTGATGGGACATATATGAGTGGCTACTATACGGGTGTACTACTTACAGTTGTGGGTATTGATGGCAACAATGAGATTTTGCCACTAGCCTATGGCAATGTATCATCTGAGAGTTCTGAGAGTTGGTCATACTTCTTCAGAAATCTTAGGCTAGTGTTTGTTCAACATTGTGTAACAAGAGATAATTGGACTTTCATGAGTTATAGAATAAGGGTTAGTACATCATTACTTTACAGCCTTTATTTTGTATGCATTGCATTAATCACTTTTGCTTAATATTGCTCACCATGGCTTGTCTTTGATAAATTTATAGGAGGTGGAATGTGCTTTAATGTATGTTTTCCCTAGAGATAATAGAAGGATTTGTGCCCAATATTTGGTGAAAAATTGCAAGGATGTTGGCTTCACTAGTTGGTAGTGCTTTCCACCACCTTATTTGGGTTGCGGTTAATGCATACAATTTGTATGTATCCAATAAGGTTATGGAGAAGATAATAGAACTTGATGTTGATGCTGTTGCTGTTGCTGCTGCTGCTTATCTGCTTGATGTGGATGAGCAATGGTCTAGGATTTAATTCCAGCATGGTGTAACTTGTGACCATAACACAAACAACTTTGTGGAGTCATTCAACAGTGTCATCAAGAAACACAGAGACATGTCTGTGTTGCCCTTATTAGAAGGTAAAGTTAGCATTAATGTTCTTGATATATGATTTTGCATGATGGTGCTTATTTAAAGATCATTTAAGGATTTTGTTTGTATAAAGTTAAGAAACGAGATTTCTTTTTCTTCTTTTTGCGTTTTACCGGGATTTTTGGCTACAAGTCCTTTTCCAAATTCAAAGGGATATGTTTTCATGAGTTCATCTGTTTGCCTTCAAATGCTATCATTAATGTTAATGTGTATGTGTATGTAGCAATTAGGACTTAATTGTTGAGGAAAATAAGTTCTGGATTTGATAAGGCAATTGACATAGAACCTAACCAGCTGACTGAATATGCTAGGAATATTTTGAAAAGCAGAGGAGTTGAGTCTAGGTTGTGTCACTTGGTTAATGCTGGTGGTGGGGAGTATAAGGTAAGGGATATGCATGTTAACTTCCCAATCAAACTAGAAAGAGGTGTGTGTGGTTGTAGTAAATGGCAGGGTTCAGGGATGCCTTGTAAGCATGCTTTGAGAGTGATTTATGACCAAAAATTAGAACCCACTGATTATGTAAGCCATTACTTCAAGGGTGAATCATACAAGAAAACATATTCTGAGCACATACACCCTACGCCAGACTCAAGCCAGTGGCCATGTGATCTTCCTAAAATTCTCCCTCCCCCATTTAAAAGAACAACTGGTAGGCCACAAAAATAAAGGAAAAGGAGTAGACATGAGAAGAAGAAGGGAAAAAGAAATAGCATAGTTAGATGTGGGAAAGGAAAGGAGGTTGGGCACAACACAAGAACTTGTAAGGGTGGTGCTCCTAAGAAGAAAAACAAAAGAGGAGAACAAGAAGCAACTTTTGAGGCAGGCTCTATCACAGCTAACAAGCATATCAAAAATTTCTTCAACAACCACAGCTTCAAAAAAAAGAAAGGCTATCGTACCTCCATCAACTTCAACAACAACAAAGAAGAAAGCAAAGAAGACGTAGATGATTGGCTTTGGTGTGACTGTTGATAGTGTTTTTTTTGAACAGTTGCTTATATTAATGTCATCAAAGCAATATATATTTAACTTATCTTTTGGTTCAAAAGTAGCTGTTAATGTAAGTTGTTAGACATTTGCAATTAGTTGTCATGTATTTTGGCAGGTAAACAATTAGATGCTCTTTTCATAATTACTAAAGTTAGGTTATTACAACTGAAATGTAACGACTACATCTTTTGCAAACTATTTGAATGTTACAATTAAGAATAGTACAAGTGCTAGCATGGTTGTTTTTAGCATAGTTTTCAAGAATTTGTCTTGATTATTTATCTTCTTCTTCAACTCTTTGATCTCTGCCGTCACGTTGTTATGGTCATCCACAGCTGGACCAACCCATTGAACATTACACACCTCCTCTCTTTTCCTTCCTTATAGCTGTGGTACCTCTGTAGTACCTGCACACCAATGAATAATGTTGCAGTTATCACATTTGTATTATAATCTTTGTGGATTTTTAGCTGATTCTGAACTTCTAATGCTAAAAACCAACCCACACTTGCATATTTTGTTGGGGACTCTAATGTAACAAGAGTTGAATGTGGAAGATGATGAGTATGATGAATGAGAAGCCATTTAAATTATAAAGAAACAGCAACAGAGTATACGAATGCTTGAATGAGGGTCAAACACTTCAAATGGGGTGTTTAAATAGCCTACTTACAACGGCTACTTCATTAAAAACAACATCCAACGGTTATTTTTGGCGCGCGAAAATTAGTCGTTGAAAACAATACGTACAAACTCATAAAACCTCAAGGGCATATAGTGCAATAATTTACCTTAAGAATTTCAAAACTAACGTCAAACTAACTGACACACTTACAGATGCACATTTAATACAAAGTTGATTTAAATGAGGGTACAATGTGCATTTATAATACAATAGGGGTACATGGTGCAAATTGGTAAACCTTAGGGGTATACGGTGAAAAAGTTGTTTGGTTTGAAGGAATTGGATAGAATCCCATCTTTGGAGTTTATTTTTATAGGGAAGAACAATATTACCAATAATATACTTATTAAACAAGATATATAAACCACAAATGTGAAGAAAACACATAAATCGATTAGCAATGACTTGTATAGCACCAGTGCGATGAACAATTTAAAAATCTACTTATTAATTGTTTATTATTAAAAATAAAATGACTTTATATAATAGAGTAATAAAGGAGTTGGTGGCTTCACATAAGTTAAGTAATTGATCATTATAGTGTTTAACATAAAATTTTATTTCCAACATTCATTTCACTAAAATGGACTTTTATTCAAATTTACTATTGCACTTGATCTAAACAGATTAGGTTTATTATTACCGTTGTACAAATTCTCAATATTTCAAATTATTATTTTTGCAAAGAATATCAATGTATAGTTCAATTTATTATTAATATAATAATCAAACTACTATTGTAATTCTCAGTTTTTTAGGCATTTTATAAATTTAATTTAATTATTGTAATTTGTAAAGTGCATTTTTAGTGTTTTTATGAAAAAAGGTTTAATAAACTAAAAAATTAAAGAAATTTAATTAATTAAAGAGTTGAAATATTTATTTCAAGGTTTTATAAATTTATAAATATGACATTCTAATATATATTAAAGTATTCTAAAAAGATTCCAAATCGGGTTTTAGAAGGTTTCCTTAAATGTTTTAAAACAAGGGCATAAAAGTAATTTCCATCATTAACGGTATCTTAGTAATTTCACTAAAACTATTTTTGGGTCTATAAATACCCTTTCAAATCAAAATTTTTCTGATTAAATTTTATTATTTTGTGTTTTAGATTTTACAAAAAAATAAAAGAAAATAAAATAAAAACCCTAAACCCGAAAACCCCCCACATCGCTGGCGCCCTCCCCGCCCGCCTTCCACCCACCTGCCGCCACCTGCTGCCGCCAAGACCCCAGGCGACTGACCAGCCAGCCGGCCGGCCACTGATATCCTCCCTCCTCTCCTTTGGATTTTTCGAGTAAAGTAAAGTTAAAAAAAAAAGAAAAAAACTTCTTCTATATTGATTTTAATTCAATTTCATGATCAATTTATGTTTTATAATCATGTTTTAACCATGTTTTATGATCATGTTTTAGAATTTATAAATATGTTTTAAAGTTGTTCATGAAATTGTATGATTAGAGTTTATAAAATTATGGAAAATGAATTAGGGTTCATGCTTTAACGTTCTAATTTCTTGCATTATGATTATAGTTTATTGTTATGATGTTTTATGATTAAATTATGAACTTTAGAATGGTTTTTGAAGGTTTTAAAGTAGTTTTATATTGCTATAAATTTTGTTTAAGTATGAACATGAATAGTAAAAATATTAGCTTCATATAATAATTATTCTATAATTTTTTTTATTCCATGAAATCATCATATGATATCTTAGAACATAAATATGTTGTTTTAAGGTCTACTCATGAAGTTTAAGATGATTTAAAAGAGTTTTTAAGTTGTTTTTTAAAGCTGTCAGTTTTGGAAAATAATGAAAAACAAGTGCTTTTGAAAAGAAAATTCATGGGTAAAGTATGGGGATGAATAGAGATGATATAAATTAGGTTTTGGTTGATTATTCAATATTAAAAGTTAGTTTAGAGTTGTTGTAAAATTTAGTCAAAGGAAGTTTTTAATTAGTTTTCGATTGTGCTTTGTAGGAAGCTTCTAGTCAGGTGATTGCTAATAGTAATGTTGGGTCATCACTATTATACGAGGTACATAAGTACTAAAAACTGTAAGAAAACTTTTGCAATAACTTTGGAACGGCTAGAACAGAAATTTTGAAAACCTTTTGCTTTCAATATTGAAAAGAACTTTTGAAACGTTTTTTTAATTGCATTTTATGAACTTTGAGAAACATTTATAACTTGTTGTAAATTAACTATACAACTTGCAATTGACTCTTAAAATTGCAAAATGCTATAAACTTTGCGTGAAATGCGTGACATTTTATCGCACTCTACCCTCTTACAAAAAAGGAGTTACGTTCTCATAACTCAACTATTCTCGAAACTAAGCTTGCTTGCCCAATACTTTCCTCAATATACCGAATTTTGCTACCTCCATTACTCCAGTCTTTCTTTAAATGGTTATTGGTTTTACTTTTATTGAGATTTTTTCTCACTTTTTTCGAACAATTGGGATTACATACACCCGGAACACCGGGATTACATACACCCGGAGCATGTTCCTCAACATGCTCCCGGTTCTAAACGCAACGTTCCGTACAACAGCAGCATCACTCCTATATATACCGGCGATATTTTTTTTTTAAAACTTCATCCTTCTCCCTGATTCTTTCTCTTCTTTCTCTCAAAATGAAAACAACTCTCTCTCTAATTTGAAACCCTAGAATTTCTTGCATTCAATCATGACAGATTCAACATAAAATCCACAGCATACAATTCAAAACAACACAAAATCAGACGAAGATCTACAAGAAATAATCAAAGAAGATTTTACAGAAAATTGTAAGCTCTAATTTTCGTCAAATTTTTCATAATTTCCATTAATAAACATTCAAAAAGTTTCACTTATTGTTCAGAAATTTTGCATATATACTGATGAAGATTCATAGAAATCCAGAAAAAATGACTTAGTGTTCAGAAATTACATTTCTATATTAATATGCACTACAAAAAATTGGCCGATTTGCGACGAAAGATTTCCGTCAAATTCGACCATAAAAACTTAAAGAAACTTAAATTAATGTTTGTATTCATTTTTTGCTATTTTAGTTCATGAATTTTTGGTGGGTAGTGAACAAAAAATTGAAACAAAAATTGGAAAAAAAAGGCGAGAAACCGAAGAAGAGGGAGAAGGAAACACAACTCAAAAGAAAAAAAGAGGGAGATAGTAGAAGGAGCGGAAGAAGAAGAAGAAGAAGAAGAAGAAGAAGAGGGAGAAAGAAAGCAAAAGGAGAGAAAGAAGGGGTGAGAAATTGGAGGCAGAAGAAGAGAAAAGAAGAGGGAGGAAGAAGAAGATAAAAGATGGAGAAAGAAGAGCAGAAGAAGAGGTGAGAAAAGAAGGCGGAAAAAGAGAGGGGAGCTTCCCTTTTAATATTAGGGTTTAATAGTTTTTTTTTTTTTACTTTTTCCAAAAATTCCGTCGCAATTTACTTTTCTCAAAAAAATTTAATTTAGTCAACATTTTTTAAAAATTTCGTAGGAAACGACAAAATTCCGTCACAAATAATAGAAATTTGCGACCGAAATTTTGTCCGTCGGAAAGATTCCGTCGCTAATCGATGTTTTTCTTGCAATCTTCTAATTATATTTCCGAACTTTTTCAAACAAATTCTAAACGTTCGGAAAAAAATGAATTGTGGTTCAGTTATGGTCTTCTAATTGTTGTAATCTTCTAATTATTTTTCTAAACTTTTTCAAACAAATTTTGAACATTCTGAAAAAATGAAATATTATTCAGTTATGTTCTTATAATTGTTGTAATCTTATAATTATTTTTCTGAACTTTTTCACACAAATTATGAACATTCAGTTGTTTTCTAAACTTTTTAAATGAATTTCTGAACGTTCATAAAAACTGACTTAATATTCAGAAAATCCATTTGCATATAATGTGTTTTTCAGCTATATTATGAACTTTTGTATATGAGTTTCTGAACGTTCAGAAAAAGTGACTTAGTGTTCAGCTTATTAATTTTAATGTTTTCAATTTTTGCACATGATTCAAACCAAATTTTGTAAATGACACTAGTGGAAAAAAAAACCCTTTTTGATGCGGTCATTTGTCTACCATTTGCTTCGCTTTTTCACCGCAGCATATGCCAGAGAAGCAAAAGGGTAAAAACTTTATGCTGCGGTCATTGGCGAAGCATAAAGTTGACCGCAGCATAAAGTTAAATTCCCTCCATTATTTGAGAGACTTTATGCTGCGGTTGTTATATATGACCACAGCATAAAGTTCTTTTCCCACCAAAATTTTTTTACTTTATGCTTCGGTTTTTTACATTACATGACCGCATCAAAAGGCTTATGCTTTTATATATACATATTTTAATATTCACTAGCTTCCACAATTGGTAATTAGAATATTATTAACAATAATGATTATTATTATCAATATATTAATATTAATAACTAATATATTAACAATAACAATCATTAGTATTTATAAATTAAATTATATAATAAATTAAATTAAAAACAACGATAAAATTAATATTATCAATCATAAAGTAACAATACACAACGTAACTTACAATTTAAACTTGCATACATATATATGTCACTCCACCTACGTATATTAATTACATTGACCAATTGAATTCTTTTACATCATCATCTTGCACCAAATGAAATTGAGTGTTTCATTACAAACAATATAAGCTTCTCTCTAACTTCAACAATTTCTTGAACGGTATATGGCCCTTGACGTCTTGCCGACTTTGAAACCTTTAAATTAATTAAAAACAAAGTTATATTATTATTACACCATGTGGCTTTAAAATTTAAATAAAAAACATTCACACCAAACACAATCGATCTATAAGTAATTACGCATTCAAGCAAACTTAGAAGTACAGCAGTAAACTGACAAGTGTACAGCAGAAACAGTACAGATCGAAGCACAAGCAGTAAACTGACAAGTGTACAGCAGAAACAGTACACAAGCACAAGCAGAACAGCAGAAGCAGTACAACAGTATTAATTACAGGGATTATTACAAACCAGTTGAGAGAATTATTACAGGGATTCAGCAGGAGGTTTGCTTAAAGCTGGTGCATGTGGACAAGAACAAACGGAAGGATGCTGATTTTGTCTTTGAGCAAAATCTATAATTACACATGATATGTGTGGTTTTTATAGTGTTTTTCCCCTTGTTTCGAGCCAATTTTATGCCTAGAAGTTGTTAATCTGGCTTTGTTTTAGCTCATTCGATGTTCTTTAGCTAATTTGAAGTGTCTCGTCAAGTTTGATTAATTTCCGGCAATTTTAGAGCATTTTAGTTGATTTTTATCATCCACGGTTGTTATGCTCGGTTTTGGTATGTTTTGTAATTTCAGGCACGAAAACCGAGGCTCGGAACGAAGCCGGAAAGCTTAGACGGGATAAGAATGAAGATGCATGGAAATGCGTGCCAAGAAGTATGAAAACAAGCCTTAAAGAACTTATGAAGAAAAAGGAGAAAAGGAAGCAAAATGAACTTCTGAGGTCAAGATGCGGGCGCATGAAAATGCTATGCGGGCGCATTTAAAGAGGATTTCAGCTGAAAGGGCATTCTGGAGGTCTGATGCGGGCGCATAAACCTCCTATGCGCCCGCATCAGACG
>PYUH01000036.1:7417175-7459877 GCA_016808085.1 Suaeda aralocaspica
TAATTTCTAGGGTTAGGGAAACCTTGATCAATCAATGGACTAATTAAATTAGGTTGTTTCAATCCCATAATTAGTAGTCAATTTCCTATTATTGGTTTCTTTGTTTACAATTGAATTGTGCGCAGATTTAGTTGTAATTCTGGTAATTGTTGAATTTGATGCCGAGAGGTAAAAATACCACAATAAGACCACTGAATAATAGGCGGAATTAGTCTAGGCATGAGCGAGAGCCGCTAGATGAGTTTCGAGGGAGTCTAGATTCGAGAGAATTAGTGAGCCCTAATTTGACGATAGTTGTGAGATTGAACGATCTTTGTTAGTGAATCCATTAGTTGTTCTTGGTGACCCGAATGACCCTAGGCTTAGTTTATTGGTTTAATTCTTCGTCATTTCCAGTAATTAGTTAGTAATTAGTCAATAGTCAGTTAGCAAGTCAATACTTCTCGACCAAGGCTCTTTATACAGTTTAAGCTTTTTAGAGCTAATAGAGTTTAACTGCTTCCCTGAGGATTCGATCCTTACTTCCCTAGCTACATTAGTTAGTGTCGTTTGGTTTACTTTTGATAGGTGTGCGATAGCCTGTTCAACACACTAGTGGTGGCTGATTGTGTGGCTTGTTTAGGTTGTTGTAGTTGTTGTTTTTCAGTGCAGGTTTATATGTTGTTCTGTGCAAGCTGGCTTATTGTTGTGCTCAGTTTCAAGGCTGTTTTTTTGGAGGTCTGTTTTTAAGTAGCAGTTTTGCTGCTGTCAGTTTTTTTGGTGAGTGTTTGTTTTGAGAAGGTGGTGGAGGAAGCTGGTGTGATGTGCAGTTTGTGAGGAGAAGGTCGTGGTATCTATTTTGGTGGTTGTTTTAGTATGCAGGGGCTGTGCAGGCTGCTTGTTTTGTGTGTTGTGCTGTGCAGGTTTTTTTGTGGGTTTTTTGTTGTGCAGGGGGGCAATTTGGTGCAGCTGGTTGTTTGGAAGAGTTTTGGTTGCTTGCTGCTGTCTGATCTCAGTTTGTTTTTTTTGGCTTTGCTGTGTTGTGTGCTGGTTTTGGCAGGCTGTGTGAAAAGCAGGATTAAGAATGGATAAAGTGGTTGTGCATGATAAGGAATGTATTGTTGCTTTATTCAGAGATCATCATGCATATAGTCACTAGGTTGGTGGCTCAGTTTCTCAAGTTGCAGGTCTTGCATTGCTGTTTTGTGGACTGGTGTATGGCTGGGTGTTTTGCTGTTTTGTTTGGGGTGCTGCTCAGGCCTGTTTTGCAGGCTACTGTGGAGGGTTCTTCTCTGCAGTAGGTTGCAGGTTTCACTGTTGCTGTAGTGAAATGGGGAGTACAGATTCTACAAAAGCAAAAGCACTACCTTCAACAGAATAAATTTTATACCAAGCAACATTCCAACATATACAGCAAGGGCAAGAGCCTTTTTCCATCAGCATAAAATAAGCAAGAGAAACACCCAAGATCCATCAGCATAAACCTATTTAACAACTTTCGGTGCTTACATCATTCAAGAATTCCATACATGCTTGTCTTAAATGACTTTAATTCTAAAACGACAAACCCTTCCAATGACACTAAACAGCTTTCTCCAGAATATATCAGCTGAATTGCCTACACTCATTCTGATACCTATATCAGTCTATCAGAGTAGCCAATGATACACACCAATTTTTTTGAACGGTCAATTTTCAAGATTAGTTGATAAGTGCCCCAATCGGCCAAGGCATGCCTCCATGGGTCGATACATGTCAAAATTAACCCATCAATGAATAAAAACCGCAATAACCTTCGACTATATTTGAATAAGTGTTCTTGTGAAAGAATAAGTACTTACCGTGTCTAAATCATCAGATGACATGCAACTTGATACGATATCTAGCATGAACCGCCTTACATAGTACCCACAATCCACACCATTTTGTTGTTGTGCACACTACAAAACATGAGATACAATAATCAATAAGGTATCAAAAGGGACAACATAAGGTACTTTCGTTTCATACAAAGCCATGGGGGTAGCTTGTAGATAGTCAAAATCACAGGCCATGTACTATGCTTTGAACTAACGGTACCAAAAGGGTTCATTTCATCCGTGCACAATCCAAGCCTCAGATTGCGATTTTTTGCACCAAATACTCGATGTTTTGAGTAATGTTTTTCCATTCTGGACCATCTGATGGATGTTATAGCAAACTCGACGGCTTCTTCCTCCCTTCTGCATGCCACCTTAAATTTATTGCATCTTTCTTAATTGAAAATAATCGCTTGTACCTCGGTATAATGGGGAGGTACCACAACACTTTAGCTGGGGGGCCTTCCAAACCTCGTGCTCCTTTCCGCTCGTAACGCGGCAGTTCGCACTTTGGACACTTTTCTAATGATTCATACTCATTTCGGTATAATACACAATCATTAGGACAAGCATGTATTTTCTCATATGCCAACCCAAAAGGGCACATTAGCTTCTTTGCATAGTAGTTCGACTTAGGAAGCTCATTGGGCTCAGGAAACATGCGACTCAAAGTATCTAATAATTCTGTAAATCCAGTGTCACACCAATTGTACTTTGACTTAATATTATACAGTTCCAACACAGCTGAAAGTGTTGTCAGCTTTGTACACCCTGCGTACAATGGCTGTTGAGCGGCCTCTGAAATAGATTCTACAAAACGTGAGTCCTCCACAACCTTCATCATTTCATCAACACGATCCACATCCTCATCGTGTTCTCGTTCATCATTAATAGCTACATCGTCATTGGAAGGAAAAAGGTCATCTTCATTAACTTCATTGACATTATGTAATTGACAATTATGTCCATACACTCCTTCCTCACCATGATAAACCCATACTTGGTAATCAGCTCGAAAACCCCTAAGAAGGACATGTTCCCTAAGCTTCTGAATAGTTTCAACCGTACCAACATTTGCACAACTGACACAAGGGCAATAAAATCCCTCTATGTTATCCGCTCCACTCGCTTTGTAAGCCTCGGCACTGTTGCAAAATTCAAAAACCCCAACCACACAGGCTGAGGAATCCCTGCTCCCATACATCCAAGACCGATCTTTTGACATCTTCCTTAATAGACTATGCACACATATAGAACATAATATATGTAATTAAAATAAACACAAATGTCATCATATAATATCAAATCATAAAGTGTATAATGTATGCGATGTAGGCAAAAGGGTCCTTATTACTCCAACCTAACCCATCCTTGGAGGTGACTAATGAATGTAATTCTTTTTTCGATTCAAATGAAAATCCGGCAGCACTTCCCTACAGTTCTCCAAGTACATAATGCAAATAGTTAATTAAAATTTGTACCCGAAGAACATGTAGCAGAAATCCTATTGCCATCATTTTCATTGAATCAAAAAAAGAATTACATTCACCACCTAAGTGAGATTACACAACCAAGAATAGTCCCAAAACGGGGACTATTCAAAACTTACTCCTAATGAGTAAGTCTTGAACGGGTATCTAGGCATATGATGGTAATGCAAAAGGTTTGATTATATAAATCAATAAACTCATACATCAATATTTAATAAAATATTTCTTTAATCTTACAGATATTTGTAGATAATATACTCATCATTAATCCCAACAACAACTAAGTAATAAATTGATTTATGTATACTTCATACATACTCATATTCAATACATCATATACAACTAGTGAAGTCAATTGGTGTTTTATATAGCAAATTCATGTTTAAAAATCCATACCAATGCAAGTCGATATGTAAATGTGAGTAATTGGATTTCGCAAATTCACCAAAGTTGCTTCTTCCAACTCAAGAGCTTCACCGCCTACACATAAACATGAATGGCAATTTATTACCACAACAAATTAGTGAACTTATCATGCAACAATAAAGGGTAATACGACAAGCATATAATGTGAACCTATCAAATAATGTGAATTGTTGCACACAAGCAAAAGCAGAAGCACAAAACTGAAGCTACAAAAGGGAAGTAGAAGCACAAACAAAAGAAGAGCATGAACACACCCTAAATATGAGAGGTTGGAAAAGAACAAGGAGGAGAAGATAAAACGGACTTACCCTTGCTCGAAGAAATTGATTGTTGTTATACAGCTCGATCTCCTACATATATGAAGCACAATTCGTTGTAAATTAGTCTAATACATATAGTTGCAAACTTTACATGTAGTGAAAAGGAGCGTAACTTTGACAACTATAAGCTAAGGGGTTTTGTCATGTCATATGGCGCATCACAAATTCATCAATATAACCATTAACCATTACACTAGATCATTATAGTAGTTTAGTACAACATGATAGCAAGTACAAGGGAGGAATTCAACAAAACATCTGATCTTGTAATTGTTCATTATCTTTTCAATCGCCACCAAAACAAAGAATGGCAAAAATATCAGGTTGTTTACCGCCTAATTGCAATGACCATACCTCAAACAAGAGATGCAAATAAGTATCACTTCATCTTTACAAACTCCAAAGGGTTGTAATTGGATGCCTAATTTATTTATTTATTTATTTTTGGTAAAACGTGAGAGATTTTATTACCAAAAACGGAAAAAAACAAACAACCTAGATAGCCAGCCCTAACCAAACTGACTCAGTCCAGTAAAGGCAGCTCAGAGCAAGTCAAACTATACATGAAACAAACAAAGCAAAAACAAGCAATGTAACCACAGAAAAAAACAAAGAACAACCAAACCAAAACCAAAACACACAGCTAGCATCAAACAACACCAAACAAACATGTTGCACCAACACCTCAGCAAGCCCAGCCAGCCGAGGAAACAAGCAACTGCCACCTTCTCATCCAACCTGCAGTAATAAACACTGCAATCTGCTCACCAGCACAGCCTTCCCAAGAAGCCAACCTCACACCCTAAACCCTAAGTACCAGCAGCAAAATCTGTAGAAACAACCCACACAGCCATTCTCCCAACTCCACCCTCCACAAACCACAACAATAGCAAGACAACACAAACAACACTGACATAGCCAACTCACACCAGCAAACCAGAGCTGAACTTCCAGCTAACAACAACAAGAAAGAAGCAACAAAAACCATCAGCAAAGAATGCAGTATCAACCCACACAGCCAGCCTCCCTACTCCACCCTCCAACACCACACATCAACACAACCAGTAGGAACTGCAGCCTTCTCACCAATCTGCAGGACCATCCAAACAAGAAAAAATCAGCCAACCAGACCTTCAAAACCAACTCCAAACAGCAAGCAGGAACTAGCAGCAACCCACAAACCAGAACAACAACAGCCACAACCCCAAACAGGACTGAGAATTCAAAACAACAATAACCATTTGTATCTACAATCAAAACTCATATGGATAAAAAAAATTCAAAACCCCCAACAAACAAATTCATAAAACCCTATTCACAAACAACTTAAATTCACAGTATAATCAATTCCCAACAAAAAAACACCAACAATAACAATTAAATCAAACATAACTTGTAAAACCAAACACAACAATAAAATCCCCAATTAAACCCTGACAAATTAAACCCAACCAAAAATCCCAATTTAAACCTAACCAACTTACCAATTAAAACAACAACAACAATGGAGAAGACGACAGAGGAAGAAAACTAAAGACGAAGAACAAACAGAAGACGAAAACAGAAGACAACGACAAAGGCAGAAAGACGAAGAAGAAGTAACAGAAGACGACGAAGGCGAATGACGAAGAAAACAGAAAACAGAAGACGAACAAGGAAGAACACTTGACAAAGGAGTGGAATCAAGAAGACAGAAGAATGAAGAAGATAATCGACTGAAGAAGCAAGAAGACAGACGAATGAGTGAATGGCGACTGAAAAAAGAAACAAGAAGGTGGAATGATGTTTAAGCTTTTTTTGTTGTTCTGAAGTATAATTAAGCTTTGTTGGCCGATTTATGGTCTATAGGATGTAGTTTTTTTTTCTAAGTATATAAACCTTATGCTTCGCATCATAAACGAAGCAAAAAGATTTTTTGACCGCAGCATAAAGTCTGTTTTAATTTCCCACCAAGAACTTTATGCTTCGTTTTTACTTTTGTAACAAAATGACCGCAACATATGTAGTGTAGCATATGAGGATTTTTCCACTAGTGTGAAGCTGATGAATCTGAATTGTTGAATATAAAAGTGAACAACGATGAAGAAGCATTTGATCTGTATAACAAATATGCTTTTCGAAAAGGTTTCAGCATCATAAAAGATAAAGTAAGATTGCACCCGCCACTCAGCCAAAAAATTTACAAAATCATCAGAAAAATAATCTACAAAACACTATCATCAGCAGCATCTCCAATAGAGACAACTTTCTACATTAACAAATTTAAACGAACAATATCAATTAACAAGAGTGAACTTTAAAATGAACACTAACAATTACAAAATGAACATCAATATTAATAAGTTAAAATGAACATCATTATCAATAAGTTAAAATGAACACTAACAATAACAAAATGAACATTAATGTTAAAAAAATAAACATCATTATCACTGGTAAAATGTCACTACGTATAAGAAAATGAACATCAGTGTTACAAAAATGAATATCATTATAAAAATGTAAAAATCAACACTAACGATTATAATATATGAACATCACTTTTAAAAAAATGAACATCATTATCAATAGTAAAATGAACACTAAGTATAAGAAAATGAACATCAGTGTTAAAAAAAATAACATCATAATAAAAATGTGAAAATGAACATTAAGTCAGTTTCTGAACAAACAGTTCATTTTTTCTGAATGTTCAGAATTTTCTGAAATGAACACTAAGTATAAGAAAATGAGCATCAGTATTAAAACATTCAGAAAAATGAACACTACGTATAAGAAAATGAACACTATGTTGATGATTATTTCTTGTAGATCCCTTTTGAAAAAAACGAACATCATTATCAATAGTAAAATGAACATTGGTATAAGAAAATGAACATCAGTGTTAAAAAAATGAACATTATTATAAAAAAAATTGAAAATGAACACTAACGATAATAAAATGAACATCAGTATTAAAAATGAACTAAAAAGCAACGCGTGTCTTACACGCGCCTGGGTGCACATTGAGGAATGTGCTCCGGGTGCATATTAGAATTAGCGTTTTTCGAATGATATTCATAAAATATACTTTTGAAACTTTTTTGGAGGTGTTGGTTTCAATGGGTTGATAATTATTACTCCCTCCGTTTTTTTTACTTGCTACATATACCTAAAAGGGAAGTTTCTTATTACTTGCGACATACCTCTTTTAAAGTGTGGGTCCTATGGTTTATCTACCACTTTATCCTCCATTTTGTTTAAATTACATGATTTAATCACCTTTACCCATTTTAATCACCTTAAATTGCTCACTTAACTTTTTTAATCACGTAGTCCCATGATAATGTTGATGTTTCTAAATTATCGCGTCATCTTGCTCCGTAGCAAATAAATAATAACGGAAGGAGTATTATTATTGTTGTTATTATTATTATTATTAGATCCAATTGTTGGTAATAGTTTTTCTTGTCGTTTCTTGCAACAGTTCATCCACTTCAACAATGCTCAAGTCTTAAAGGAGTTTGCTTCAGGTTGAAATTAGGGAGCTTATTTTCTTTGGATATGGTTTGTCGCACATCTTAAGGATTACAAGAAGATTTATTTGATTGGGCTTGGGAGATGACCCATTGTGCCATGGTGAAATCACTTCCACGCTTCCACCATGCTCTTAATAGTTTAATCTCTTTGTTTCTTTATTTTTCCTAAGCTTCTATCACTTGTCGTGGATACATTTAGTACTACTCGTCTACTCTTTCTAGGGTAGTGTCGGTTTTCTTCCTTGTTAAAAATAAAAACTAAAAGTTAACAAAAATCAGATTAAAAATTCTAAAAACACCGCCAACACAATTGAATATATATTTTCGCAGTCTTGTTTCTGTCACATAAATAATAATTAATATTACTATTTACAAAATATATTAGAGAAGAAAGAGTGCGAAAATATTTTGATGAGTTTGAAAATCACCAAGCACCCAAAATAGTAAACACCCCATAATCAATTTGTTGAAACCAAAACCAAAAGGATATGGTCTTTTAACCCCAAAAAAAGCAAATCCAAACTCCAACAACAACCCAAACAAAAAAGCTGAAAACCTCTTTACACTCACTCACTTTGTTTTCCCTCTTACAACAACCTTTTCACCCCCCTCATCTTTCTCCAATGGCAACATCATTACAATCACTTAAACAACCCCAATTTCAACCCCATAACAACGTTAACAACAACAAGGACAAAGTAGTATGTTTACAAGAAGAATCACAAACTCAAAAACTATACAAAACATACATTGGAGTAAGCTTTGCAGTCTTACTTTCCCTTCTTCCACAAACTACTTACAGAACCCTTCAAACTCGGCTTCGAAAAGCCGAGGATGAGCTCTACGAGCTACGCTCGAGAAGACATGAAGACTCTAAAGCTAACGCCCGAGTTGTTGAGATTTTCGCCACGCACCGTAATGCGTGGCACCAGGAAGAACGGCGTTTATTACGCCGTCTTGATGATTCATCTGAGGAGATCTCTAGGTTGAGGAGTCGCATTGCTGAGGTTGAGGCGCGTGAAGCTCACTTAAGTGGTGATGTTGAGGAGTTAAGAAGGTTGGTTGAGGAAAGAGATGAGATGATTAATTTCATGTCGCGGCATCAAGGTGGTGAGGAGGAGGGCGGTGTTGCTGGATTGATGTTTTCGCCTCGGTTGGGCAGGAATGAGATTGGTGTTGATGGATTTGATTTGAGTTTCTCCGATGTTGGTTCTAAGTTTTTGGATGATTCTCGTCCTCCTAATTTGTGGCAGGTTTGAATTTTGCATTATCTTTTAATTTTTTTTTTTGTTGTTGTTGTAGAATCTTACGTTATTGTTTAAGTAACATTTTTAGGAAATTCTTAATTATGTGATGTTAGAATAAGGTAGTAATGTACTAGTGATGGTTGGAAGTTTGGACAATTGGGTAATAATTTGTTTGATACTACTTTCGTCACGAATTAGTTCCAACAAGTAGGCATTATTTGTGAATTGTAAAGTATGGAGTAATAGTTTGTTGCAATTGCAATTAATGTGTGGCGGAGGTAATAATATATACGATAGGTTTGATTTTATCACAACATTAAAGTCTTAGTTTTAAAATAATTTTGGGCCGGCTAAACTGAATCGTTACATGGAATTTGAAAAGCTGTATGCTAGTTTTGATTTTGATTGCTTTTTTATTTTGTGTCTAAATGTTGGGGGGTTGAAATTGGTCCTAATTTACGGGAGGTTTGGATTATTCTTGTTGTTTTGAGTAATTGAATGAAATAGTTTGTTTTCTTTTTCTATATGATTGGTTTATGATGTTTTCGGACAATTATGATGATGAAGCCGAATTTATTGGTTCTTTTTGGTGTTATTTGTTTGAAGTTGATTTCTTTTTTTTTGTTAGGTTGTTTTTGTGGATGAGGGTGTTTGACAAGTGTCCTCTCTTAATTCGCGGTGTTGTTGGTCTATAGTTATGTGATTAGCATTTGGGTTTATGATTGATAGAGTAGTTTAGTGATTCAGGCATGTAGTTTTAATGTAAGACAAGGGAATGATCTTTAAGTTGTTGGGTGTACTTGTGATCAATCGATCGATCAATCAATCAGAGCTTTAATACCAAAAGTCAAGGTCAGGTACGTGAACCAAAATTAATCATTCCATGTGGTCATCGACGTAAATTTTCCTCCTCCATCCCCTGTGATCGAGAACCTCATTCTCTTGTAGATCTAAAAGTTTCATATCCTTTCTAATCCCTTCCCACCAAGTCATTTTCGATCTCCCCTACCTCGTTTGAGATCTCCATGATCCCACCCTTCCACTCGTTGAACCGGAGCTCTCTCAGGTCTCCGTCTCACATGTCTGAACCAACGCAAACGATTTTCCCTTAATTTGCTTGGTATGTCTACGACACCAACTTTTCGGCGTATGACTTCATTCCTGATTCTATCCCCTAGAATGTTCCAGCACATCCATCTTAACATTCGCATCTCCGTAACTTCTATTTTCTAATGTGCTCCTTCTTGTAAGCCCAACATTTTTGTACCGTAGAGCAACACATGTCTTATGGCATTTTTGTAGAATTTCCCCTTCAACTTTAACGGGATGTTTTTGTTACATAACACCGTGGCTGCTCTTCATTTAAGCTACCCTGATTTAATCCTATTTGCCACATCTTGGTCAATATCACTATTCTTTATGTCATAAGATGTGACTAAGTTTCACGTTGGCTATCTCTGACGTACCACAACCCTCCTCCTTTATCCAGGCTTGGGACCGGCAGTGGCCACTGGCGGAGTTTGGGTCTACTTGTGATAGTTATGAATATAATGTTTCTCATTTGTTCAACATGTGAAAGATTTGATGTTTCTTGTGTGTAACCGTGGATTTGTGGGGATATCCTTTATCCCAACGACATGGTTGCAATGTTCGCCCTTGGAATTGATCCTTCATAGTGTTCATTTCCAGCTTTATGTGGGACATAGTCTTTGTGCTGTATTGTGTAGGGTGACTTAATCTTTGTTATGCAAATTGTTTTCAATTTCATGATTTCGTATTCATTGGTTTCTTATTTTTAATTTAGTAAATTACCAATTCGTCTTCTCTAGATTTGTCGCACGGAACTTTGTTCTTACCGTGACTGGATTACTGGAGACAGGAGAGTACTCTGTGTCATGAAAGAGTAGTTCTTATGTAACACACCAAATATACATTATTCATACCCATGTGTGGCAATGAATTGTGTAATGCCGCAGCATTGATCTCCTGAAGTGAAGTCTGAGTGATTTTTTTTTTTTTTTNCAAAATTAATCATTCCATGTGGTCATCGACGTAAATTTTCCTCCTCCATCCCCTGTGATCGAGAACCTCATTCTCTTGTAGATCTAAAAGTTTCATATCCTTTCTAATCCCTTCCCACCAAGTCATTTTCGATCTCCCCTACCTCGTTTGAGATCTCCATGATCCCACCCTTCCACTCGTTGAACCGGAGCTCTCTCAGGTCTCCGTCTCACATGTCTGAACCAACGCAAACGATTTTCCCTTAATTTGCTTGGTATGTCTACGACACCAACTTTTCGGCGTATGACTTCATTCCTGATTCTATCCCCTAGAATGTTCCAGCACATCCATCTTAACATTCGCATCTCCGTAACTTCTATTTTCTAATGTGCTCCTTCTTGTAAGCCCAACATTTTTGTACCGTAGAGCAACACATGTCTTATGGCATTTTTGTAGAATTTCCCCTTCAACTTTAACGGGATGTTTTTGTTACATAACACCGTGGCTGCTCTTCATTTAAGCTACCCTGATTTAATCCTATTTGCCACATCTTGGTCAATATCACTATTCTTTATGTCATAAGATGTGACTAAGTTTCACGTTGGCTATCTCTGACGTACCACAACCCTCCTCCTTTATCCAGGCTTGGGACCGGCAGTGGCCACTGGCGGAGTTTGGGTCTACTTGTGATAGTTATGAATATAATGTTTCTCATTTGTTCAACATGTGAAAGATTTGATGTTTCTTGTGTGTAACCGTGGATTTGTGGGGATATCCTTTATCCCAACGACATGGTTGCAATGTTCGCCCTTGGAATTGATCCTTCATAGTGTTCATTTCCAGCTTTATGTGGGACATAGTCTTTGTGCTGTATTGTGTAGGGTGACTTAATCTTTGTTATGCAAATTGTTTTCAATTTCATGATTTCGTATTCATTGGTTTCTTATTTTTAATTTAGTAAATTACCAATTCGTCTTCTCTAGATTTGTCGCACGGAACTTTGTTCTTACCGTGACTGGATTACTGGAGACAGGAGAGTACTCTGTGTCATGAAAGAGTAGTTCTTATGTAACACACCAAATATACATTATTCATACCCATGTGTGGCAATGAATTGTGTAATGCCGCAGCATTGATCTCCTGAAGTGAAGTCTGAGTGATTTTTTTTTTTTTTTTCGGGTTATTAAGTATCAATAATGAGCTTTTGGACTTAGGATACTATTATAATTTCACTATGCAGTTTGGATGGTCAACTTGCCCTTTCCATTTTAACTTTTCGTTACTGTCTAGTCTTGTGTTCATGAAATTTAGGTGTGCACATATTTTTCCTACGCCTTCCATGCTGGTAGAGAGACTCTTACACTCCATATAACTTGGGTCTTTTTCAGGATGTACAATATGAATCGATTGAGCCCACGCAACATGTAAAGCATTTTGCTGTAAGGTAAAAGCTCTGGCTGTCTTACGCTAACAGGAGGATAATAAAGAGTTTGTGTGCTAATAGCTAAATGGATTAGTAACAATTACTAAAAGAGTTTTTTCTACCTAATGCAGGAGAGAGTCCCCATGGAAGGTTGATGGTGAATCAATTGGGGTCCCATCCAAGCTAAAATTACTTGAAGAAGAGCTGCTGAATTTCGAGAAAGTAGGCAACAACATCTTATCAAAGGTTGTGTCATCGATGAGGAAGCAGGCTAAGCGTTATCAAGATCTTGCTGGAAAGATTGATGACCTTTGCAGGAGGATGGTAAGAATGAGTGTCCTCTTATTTCTGTTCGTCACTAGTAGTAATTAATTTTCACTTACTCGAAATCTAGAACACCGTTCTGATCTGTTGGAAGCTTGTTCTTTAAATTTTTATCTGATACAATCTGAACTCATAGTCTCTGAATCATTTCCTTAATTGATAGTCCATTAGAATGAAATTACTTTGTAATCCAAATGCCAAGACCTAGCCCTTTGCTTGAGAAGCTAAGCCATAAAAATTTTGGGGATTTGGAAATTGAATATTGCTCGAAGGAACTGATGCCTTTTTCTCCATTAACTCAACTGCAAGTCCAGCCACAACTTTAACAAACTAGAAAATTACAAAAAGTGGAGGTAAGGTTAGCAGGAATCCATGAGACAAGGAAAAGCAAATGCTTTCTTAACTCTCCACCAATCTTTTTACATTGCTTTAGAACCTTCCATCTTATCTCTAGTTTTTTGCATATTTCAATATTAGAGGTGCTTGTTTGTTAATTTTGTGCAATTACTGGTTCCTGCAGCAGGCTAGTGATCCCATTGAACCTACTCTGAGTTCTGAATTTCGATCACAAAGGCAAACAGAGTTTCTCCTTGATGCATTCCAGCTGCAGCAGCGTGCATCAGAAACTGGAAAGAAGCTTTTGTCCTTGCAAACTGAGATATATACTAGTTGTATTGGGAATGAGCTGGAAGTTGAGACAAAAGCTGCCCTGAGAAAGTCCCTTGATAATGTTCGTACCAACTTCAAAGAAATCCAAAGGAGCTTGGAGATATGGTTGGCTAGAATTATGGGAGATCTTGAAGGGATTCTTGCCAGAGACGGTGCTTCTCGTTCGAGAGATTATTATTTCCCTAGACACCCTTTTGTTAATAGTTATAACTAACTCCTAACTTCGATATTGTATTGTCCTTGATATTTTGACGATCCTTAAGCCAAGAAGTGGTCTTGGGGGTCATGTAAAGATGTGATTGTTTAATAGTGGATCAGGTAGGCTGGTAAATAAGTATTTAGAAAAAATATTGTTCCCCTGACCCCTAGTAACTCGTAGTGCCTAACATTTGAGAGAAGCTTGTATGTGTTAGCAGCTTTCTTTTGTATTCTGTATTCAAATTGTATACAGTGACATTTGGATGGAAAATGATAATTTGGTTAGGAAAGTCCTAGAAGTTCCATATTATTATTGCAATATTGCAAAAATGCAACTATACAGGTATACTTAGGGGGTTTGGGATGCTTATGGTGTGACACTGTGACTTGAGTTCAAGTATAGGGTTTTGATCTCAATTGAGTTGAGTTTTGTCCGAGTTTTGAGTGTCTTGACAATTTGAACATTTACTGAGCTTTTGTTAAGTAATATTGAAATGACCTCGTCTTTTTTAACTTTTTTTTTCCTTTGATTGTAACTTTTGCTATTACGTTTCAAGTTAATCCAATTAAACAATGATCGCCTTATAATATATTTGATTGAAGTCAGATACTTTAAAAATTGGTTTAATAAAATTCAAGTTTCAAAATTATATATCAAGCTTTGAGTTGCTTGGTATCTTGAGTTGAGCTTACTTGGGCCAAATCGAGTCAATTAGTGAGTCATAAGCACCCCTAATTATAGCATATTAGCATGTACTACTCACTTAGTCGCAAACTCGCAAATCTCCTTTGAAGAAAACTGTCATTTCGCAAAACTCTAAATCTGTGATTTTGCAAATTGGTAAACATTACTGTTACCCGAGCATATTGTCTAATAGGCTACTGGTAATGGCATGGTGATAAAATTGCCATGTTCAAATTGCTCAACTTTCAAAGCAAACACTCCCTCATTTTTTTTCACCTCACATGTCAACAAGAGAGTGTACTTGTAGTTGCTTTTCCTACTAGGAATAGTATTAGATTTCTCCACTTACCATTTATTTGTCAATGATTCTCCACAAGAGGGGAGAGAAATATCGAATATCAATCATCAACAATAAAATAAGTAAATAAAATATAAATTAAAAAAATAAAAAAAAAAGACTGCAATTGAGAATTGCAAATGACTAGAATAATGGTACTCAATTACAACTTAAGGTTCACACATAGCTTCATCTCCGTGATTAATTAGGAGTACAATCTTAAGATGACACGATGAACAATGAAACAAAGACGGATACATTGAGAGCGAGTGAGGCATTAAGCAGAGATACCAGCTGCCTCCAACAGCTGCTTGGCCTTTGTGACGTAATCACTCATGGCATCATCCTGCGATTTTCCTGTTAAATCACAAAATATGCATGTCAGTAAGTCACCAATTATGCATATACTCAGTTAACCAGGATTAAAAATCATATGCAGGATTAGAGACTTGCAACAACAAAGTAGTGACCAGGTTTCGTTGAGAGGAAAACAATTTCCCGAAAAGGAAACATACTGACAAATTACAAGACATGGCTATTTATTATCGTACCTTCATTACCCTTCCAGGCATCCCATTTTGCACGTCCCTTCTGATCAAAAATACCTGGGCGAGCTGTAAATTGGAAAAATATAAAAATTGAGAAGTGCTAGTGAAGGAGTTGCTAAATTGTAACTTATAGCAACAACATTCGTTTTGTGAAAATCAAAAGACAAACAATGTAGAAGCAGCCAAGCAGGTACTAACCGGTATTCACATCTCCAACAGTGGCTTGCTTGAATAAGCCATAAAGAATGAGCAAATCCTCATTAGAACAACTAGGTAAGGATTTGACTTTCTCGGCATATTGGTCGAATTCTTCCTGCACACATTACAAACTCAATATTTTAAAATACAACCCATCAATGAAAAAGCCACACAGCAAAATACAACAAAATCCTCATCAACACAAGGGTTCCACTTCAACATCATTAGCATATTATGTCCTCCTAACTTAAACCAAATTCCCCGATATAAAGCCAAGCACAAAAGAAAACCAACTTATCAAACATTCAAATAATTTGATCCCAGTCTTATCAGACCTTTTAGGCTTGTAATGCTAACAGGGACATACAAAAGTTTGAAAAACAAGAAACGGGTGATCCCAAATTGGATAACCGTGCATGGCACGAGATCTAATCTAGTATAAAGATATAATAAGATCGATAGACAAACATGTAGTTAAGGGTAATTTTCAATACCATCTCTTACACTTCGGAACATGAAACTTATTCATTATTTTCTTCAATCACAAATCGTAAGGATCAACATTTGATCCAAACAAAGCCGATTGTACAATCATTCACTTCAGTGAATACCAACCGGATATGTTAGAGTTCAATTGAAAATCTTAATTCGGTCCTCCTAATTTTGTGCAGTATTTTGATTTAGATTTTAGTAGTTACTCATTTTTCACCTTTCAAGTCAACGATCACAAATCAACTTCTTTATTTCTTTAACCAATAAGCAATAAGTTGCTAATTTCCATCGAAGTTATCGAAACTCATCTAAACATAGTAATCAATAATCAATGATTTTGCTTAATTCTTTAGCCAAGTTATGAGAAAACCTAAACAAACACTTTACCATTTCAACCCCAAATTTTAGTAATCCCAAATAAAAAACGGGTTTATTTCCTTGATTTCCGATAATAATCTTTGCTAATTATAAAATTCCAACGATATAATTTCAATTAAATGTCTAAATAATTATAGACAAAATCAAACCCACGGTTTATTTAAACTTTGGTGCATTTTCATTCATTATGCAGATCCATGGCTTACTTCTGTTTAGAATTTAAGCAATAAATAAGAAAAACAAAAAAATTTAGCTACTTTTTGCATTACTTAGATTTAATTACCAATTAAAACTACAATTGTAAATAATTAGAGGAATAAATTTGCGAAAAAAATAAGAATTACTAATGCAAAAGAAAGGAAAAATAGGGATTTGAGAAAAAAAAAATATAAGGTAAAGTAGGGAGGGTAAACCTTAAGAGCCATTGCTGTTGAGCGTAGATTTGAGTAATTGTGCGATCAACTGAAATTTTTAGATGCCAATGTTTTGAATGCTGCAAGTATGGTGTGAGTGGTATATACTATATATAACGGCTTCACATTACTAAATATTCAATATTAAATTATGACATGCGATACACGTACAACTATTGTAAGTGGAGCCGTACATACAACACCAATCATAATTAAACATCTCACTAGACCCGTAGCACAAAAGTAAAAGGGGGAATATTGAAAATTTATTTGAGATGGATTTCTTTAATATATTCAATGACGTATTGTCAACCCAAATTTTAGGTGGAATCTACATACAACACTTATATGTGTAGTCTTAACCATTAACTTACTATTCCCTTCACTCCTTTCCTTTTCGTTTGATAAATAGGTACATTTGTAACCTTCATAATATGAGATAATATTTTAAATAATTTTTAATATATAAAATATAATATAATCATGTGAGTTCATGTTTGATTCGTTGTACGTTAAATTCAATTATTATTATTATTATTTTTTCATATATGAAACAAAAGTTATTTAGGGTCAAACAACTGCATTAGCATATGTGCAATTAAAACATATCAAACAAAAGGAAATAAAGGAAATATTAAACCATGGATTTTTCAACGCATATGTTCATTGCAGTTTATTATTTTAAGTTTTTTTTAGGGAGTTTTACTTCATAGTGCCCTTGAGGTATTAAGTTTTCTACGCTGTGCCCTCCCAAATTAGAACTTTCACATGTGCCCCTAAGGTTCATTAACTTACTAAGCCATGACAAATTGTCGTTAAATGGGTATTAAATGCTCATTAATTATTAATTGTGTGAGCAATAGTGCTCATAGTGCTTGTTAAATTGTAAGGAAAAAAAATGGAAGAGTATGGGCCATGGGCAGATGGGTATGAGCGACATTGAGTTTGAAATTGTGAGATTTTTAATGAAAAGGTCATGTCTTAGTAACTTAATGAACCTTAGAAGCACCATGTAGAAGTTTTAATTTGAGAGGATACAATGTAAAAAACTCAATACTTCAAGGGCACTATGTATAAAGCATTTTTTTCCTTTTAATTTTCAAAATAATGGTATTATGAGTTTGACTAATATTTTGTTTATCTTTTCAAATGTTCTATCATATGACTCAATGAAAGGAAAAAAAATCTAAAAACTATTGTGATGTTGAACAAGATCTAACATATCGGTTCAGTTTTGTGAAATTTTTTTCAATTCATTTTAGTGTTTTTGAATATGTATTTTATATATAATTCATTCTATTTCAATTCAGTTAACTCAATTCGTCTTGTCAAATTGAACATGGTCATAGTCTAATCGGCCCTAAACAATAAGGTCAATATTAGATATTTAAGAAATTACGATTACATACTCCGTAGTAGTTTTTTAAAATTGAGTTTGATCATATATCTATCAATTAGGGTCGGCTACATAAACCATGATCAATTATTCTATGTGGTCATCCTTATAAATTTTCTTCCTCTATCTCATGCGATCATAAGCCTTATTCTCCTATAAATCCAAGTATTCATGTCATTTCTAACACCTTTCAACCAAATTATTTTCGGTCTCCCTACGTCGTTGAGAACTCCCTAATCCACTCTTCCATTCATCGCACCGGGGCTCTCTGAGATCTCCGTCTCACATGTCAGAACCATTGCAGATGGTTTTCCGTAAGATTGCTTGCAATGTCTATAACACCAACTTTCCTACGGTTGACTTCATTTCTAATTTTATCTCTTAGAGTGTTCCCGCACATTTAATTTATCTCAATATCCGCATTTATGTAACCCTATCTCTTCTGAGTTTGATGATATATAATTGGCTAAAATAATTTCGTTAAGTTCAAATCATGCTCAACACGTTAAAATTAATTTCATTGAGTCTATTTTATAATATCTCTTGTACTATGGAAATAAGGAGAGTGCATTGTAATTAATTTGATAAATATTCTTTCCGTTTTCTTTAAGTTTGATACGCTTTATTTTTCACATTTTTCAATGCACTTGTTATAACACCATACTTTATAAAACGTTATAAAACCGAGTCAGTTCTAATAAGATCTCATATGATTATATCTTTTTCATAAATATCATAGAGGAATGAATATTACATACACCTACACACTCGGTGACAGTAAAATTACTATACAATGACCAGTTTAAACCATTTTTTTGGTAAATAAAATTAAATTTTAAGTAACTTTAAAATCATTGAATTTTAATTGGAAGTTTGGAAAAAAAATTACTTTTATATAAGGAATGTATTTTCATTAATATTGAGTTTTTAAGCGTATGAAAAATAAGCAATTGTACAGTAATTTAAACTGATTTTAAGCTAACTGTAACTGAAACTAATAAGGTATAAACTAATCTTATTTTATAATAGCTGGAATGCTAAGAAGTGTAACTCTTGTTGTATAATTATTATTGTACACCGCGTATAAATGAAACTTTGTCATGTTAAAGGCTCTCTCACTGTACACCAATTTTCAAATTTATCAAACTTAAATATATCAGAGGGAGTACTAGTTATGTGAAAATAATAATTATTTTGACTTGACAAAAAATTATGCAGTTACACAAATTTACTTTAGGCTAGAGGCGAGCCGCACCTATATTTTATAATAAATGACCTATATAACTCTATAAAGGCTTGTTTACTTTAACTAAAAACAGCTGAATTGAACTAATTGGAGTTGAACTGAGTTTAATTATGATTTTAAAAAAAGAATTGAGTTGAGATGAGCTAAACTGAACTTATCGTAAAATGAAGAAAACACACCTAGGTTGGCTAAGTGTGTCACTTCGATTGTAACGCCAAATTTCATGCGCAAGTTTTAATTAGGTAGTTGGGGTGATATGACAAATTAAACAACAATGGGCCCTAGTCTGTATAACAAAGCTCATTGGTCCACATAATTAAGTTGGGTGACTTGTTGGGCTACTGGCCTTCCTCAACTAACATGTCCGGTAGCTATTTTAGTGCATCTGTTCTGGTGGTCTTTCGGCTCACCAATTTGGGCAAAGCTGCAAAATTTTAATTTCACACTTTTAAATTGTTAGTTACCTGCTCTGTCTCAATATGCTTATATTTATGAACTGTGATTATAATATTCGGGTTCTTAAATATAGTAGTTTCCTAAAACTTAATGCTTACGATTATAATATCTCGATTCCCATGTATTGTATGGAGTACTTATATTGTGTTTTTAAAATTATACAACTAGATAATGTTCTAAATTTGGAGATTTGATTATTTAGGTGTGATGTAGTTAGAATGAGCTAATAAACATATTTAAATTGAAATAATGAATTACAAGAGTACAAGACTTTAACATGCTCCAAGAAGAAACATATATGAAGCACTCAATATCTATATCTTTCGGGCAGCATACATGTCTTTAATATTTGAAGAGTAGCAGTCTAGCAGACACAAAAGGCATATGACAAATCAATATAGTCAAACAATCGTATACGATAGGTGTAAATTTGTACTACCTCTGTTACACATTATTTATAACGATTAGACATTTTTCCTCTCTACCGTTACAAATAATGTGTAAGGGAGGTACTAATATTAATCATGATTACCCAACGAAGTTGATGACAAAACGGTATGCCATGAGTTGACTCCAAAATCGGTCATCTCTCATGTCTTTTTCATGCCTCAAATGCAACTTCTAGCTACTACCTTCCTTTCTGCCAAATTTCCATATCAATATATTAAATTAAGCTTTGTTCATATACTCATCAAATAATCAGGTTTACGTTTTTGTTGGGAGTAAAGGTGGGTATATACTTTAATACTTACCAAAAGAACCTACATGTATCTCGTCACTTGAGAGAAGCAAGATGTGAAGAGCCCTTTGTGTGAAATCTTATGGCTAGTTTTTCACTCAACATAGACAAAATGTCAAGAGCCATCTAACTTGAAACCTACGGACATTTCTTCATTGAACATGCGGAAAATGTGAAGATAGGAAATTATGGGAATCTCTAAACTAATTTAACAATTTAGTTGTAGTAGGGGTCTGTTTACTTCAACTGAAAATAGCTAAACTGAATTGAGCTGAACTGAAATTTTTTTTTTTATGAAGGATTAATGAATAGCAAAATAAGAGAAGAGATGAGCTGAGCTAAAGAACTGAATTGAGATGAATTGAACGAATTTTAAGCTGAAGTAAACAGGCTCTAGATACCAACAAAGGATGAAAGAGTAAAGCCAATATTAACCAACATTTTTTTTTTGGAAAATTGCTTCTAATATTGCCACATTTTGATAATTTGAAAATATTGATCCCGACTTTTGGTTTACTCTTTCAAATCCTATGTTTAGGCCATATCTAAAACCACTTCCCTAAAACATCAATCATTATTGGGTTTTTCTACATACATAGTGCTGTTGGAGTATTGAGTTTTCTAAGTTGTGTCTTTTTAAATTAAAACTTCCACATGGTACCCCTAAGGTTCATTAAGTGGATAAGCCATGACTTTTTTGTTAAAAATGTCGCAATTTCAATCTCAATTTGGTGGCTCATACGCCTCTGTTCATGACCCATACTCTTACATTTTTCCTTGGAAATTAAAGAGCACTATGAGCACTGTGACTCATACAACAAATAATTTACGAGCATTTAATATTTGTTTAACTACAAGGTTATAGGATAGTAACTAATTAAACCTTAAAGGCACCACGTAAAAGTTTTAATATGATAGGGTGCGGCGTAGAAAACCTAACATCTTGTGGACACAATGTAGAAAAACCCACCATTTTTTTTTATAAGAAACTATTAAAAAAATTGGCTGCAAGCCCAAAGTACTATCCACCACAGCCCTAAACAAAACCAAAAAAAAACCCAATACTCTCATCATAAGAAAAGCCCAGTAACTTAAAAGCCGTATATTCTAGGGCTAAATAAAGAAGCCTTTGATTTAAAACCCTAATTCCCCCTTTTGACGCCTCAATCTTCAAACCCTAACAATTTTCACTTCCCAGGTAATTTCTTTCTCTTCCATTTCCTCAATTATTCAATTTTCATTCAATCAAAATTTGTATGATTCTTGCTTTAAAATGCTGTTCAATTTGAAAACTATTTGTTTCCACACAACTTTGTTTTACTTGTAATCTTAACATTTGTTACTGATTTTTGCAATCGAATATTAATTTAGCTTTATTATTCATGATTTTGTTAATGTGACTGAAAAATTATTGATTGTTTTCCGTTATTTGTGTTTTTGTTAACATTTTTATGTTTTTTTTTTTTGATTTGTTAGGGTTAAAATTTATACTATAGTGATTTTAGATGTGTTGATGTTTATGATATAATTTAATTAGATTAAAATGGCCAATGCATTTGGACAATAATTTATATTTGAACCTTTATGTTCAAATTGTTTGGTAAACTTGAAAATTCTTGCTAAAAATCATAAATAGGCGCATTAAAGTACTCAAATTGTGTGGGTTTTGAGAGTTTAAGACTAAGAATTTGGTACATTTTGTTGATATGTTGATTAATACTACCACCGTCACGATTTAGCTGCAACAAAAAAATAATATTTTGTGAGATATAAAATAATATTTGTTGCAACTAAATCGTGGCGGAGGTAGTAGTAAAAGACTTTGGTAGTGTTGGTCTGTTAGATAATTGGTGTTTTTTGAATCTATGCCTATTAAGTCAGCTTGATCCGTAATGTTAACTGTAATTTGCAAGTCTCGTGTCGGTTGTTTCCACTGTTTTTTTTGGTGTTAGGATTAGGGGTAGCAGAGTAAGTAGTTGCAAGCTACAGACAATATATAGGAGAATGCTGAAAATTGTTAGAAATTAGGCGTTTTTTGTTTGCAGTTTGCAGTATTAGCGCTGTGTTGACCGTTATTTGCAAGTCCTGTATCGGCATTTTTCGCTGTACTTAGTCTATTGGGTTTTGTTTAAATGTTAGAATGAGATGTTTGGAACCTATAGAGTGAATCATTCAGGATTATTAGAAATTAGGCATTTGAAGTGGTTTTTTAATACAGTTACGTAGTTCTTATGCTGAAGGTCTTTCGTTTTTGGATGTATAATATTGGGATCCTTATTCTTTGTTTTATTGAAGTTTGATCTTTGTGTTTCACTGTAGGTAAGTAAGCCATGGTGAGGCATAACAATGTCATCCCTAACGGGCATTTTAAGAAGCACTGGCAAAACTATGTAAAGACATGGTTTAACCAGCCTGCTAGGAAGACCAGGAGACGTGTTGGTATGTTGCTAGTTTTGATATGTTAGGTGTTTAGCTACAGATTGTGGTATCAAATTGGCTTATCTCTGACCATGGTTTTGTATGAAATGTACAGCGAGGCAAAAGAAGGCTGTGAAGATCTTCCCCAGGCCTACTTCAGGACCTCTTCGCCCAATTGTTCATGGGCAAACTTTGAAGTATAACATGAAAGTCAGAGCCGGTAGAGGTTTCTCCCTTGAAGAGCTGGAGGTAACACATTGTATAACTGACTGAAATAATCTATTGATTTTAGCTGTTGTGTGATTTGGTTGTGGGTTTAGATTCTTGAAAAAATGGTTTCTGTTGTATTGATTTAGTTGTAGTAATCACTATGTAGTTTATTTTGTCTGTAAGCTGTGAAATTGTAAATTTGTACATTGCTTTGACATTGGGGACGTCCCATTTTTACTTTGATGCTGCTTTTCTTCAGTCCTTATTCGTTGTAAAAATTTGGTTTTTTTGGAACTCGTTTTAAATTACACTCTTACATCTCTAGTGTGTGCCTTATCCAATGTTTTGGTCATGGTCTGTAGTTTTTATTGTTGCTACATTTGCGATGACTAACTGGGATTTGGGGTACATAACATTATTTGGTCGGCTTTGGTTACTCTGCTTCTCTATCCATTGAGAAGTTTGTTGTAGACAGTTGTCTCTGATTGAAGGTGTCAGCTTTGTTTTGCTGTTTATTTCTATTGAACTTGTTTCTAAGTGTCTATATAATGTTGGTGGACAGTAAGTGTTTTTATGGTATCAGTTGAGATAATCTATAATTTGTTAATGTTTCAGGCAGCTGGTATCCCAAAGAAGCTTGCTCCCACAATCGGCATTGCAGTTGACCACCGACGCAGGAACAGTTCCCTTGAAGGTCTTCAAACTAATGCACAGAGGCTAAAGACCTACAAGGCTAAGCTTGTTGTCTTCCCAAGGCGTGCTAAGAAGTTCAAGGTAAGATCTGATTCTGTTATATACTTGAATTCCATCTTCAACCTTTGTCTAGTACTTGCTGGAACAATTTAGATGGTATTATTGAATGTTTTGGCGTCTCATTCCTTGCACTTTTTGTTTCAGGCTGGTGATTCTACTCCAGAGGAACTTGCAAATGCTACACAGGTCCAAGGTACCTACTTGCCTATCCAGAGCGACAAGCCAACTGTGGAGCTTGTGAAGATCACAGATGATATGAAGTCTTTCAACGCCTATTCTAAGCTTCGTCTCGAGAGGACAAACAAACGTCATCATGGTGCTAGATTGAAGAAGGCAGCTGAGGCTGAGAAGGACGAGAAGAAGTGAGGAGTTTTTAAGACTTACATTATAGGCATCTTTAAATCTCTCTTGTCTAAATTTTGGCTACAATTTTGTGTTTTTATGATATTTTGCCAAGGCAACAATACTATAAAGACTTGAGTAGTTTTCTTTGTTTGCTTAGACGGAATTAACTGTTGGATCTTAAATGCAGTTACCATGAGTTTACATACTTTGTTTCTTGTCAAGTGTGCACTCGTTAAAAGTGTTAAACTGATGGTTGGTTTCATTCACAATGCTTTACGTCTCTCACAATGACTTATTTACTTTATAATCATTTTTTCATAGGGCAAGCAATTTTGCCCTCCGAATAGTGTGAAAATTTTCATTGAAAGCTACTCTGTACTTGTTCATTCGAACTAAATGTCTCATATCAGTAAACCGTAGTTGCTAAAGGTAGTTTTTGAGTAGTGGAGTATCTAACTATCTATTTATCGCTACTCCTAGTCAAAAGTGTCGATTATGTGGAGAGAATATGTGATATAAATATCATGCCAGAAATTTGTTCGTGATTATGTTATTATATTTTGACAGTGTGGTCGATAACCAGAATTTAGACTCAATTTGTTGCCTTATAAATTCTCTTGCAACTAGGGATTTTGGTTCGAATAATTATTAATTATATCTCTTGGAGATTCTGATAATTGAATGATAGAGATTTTTTTAAGTATAGTACTTGACGGAAACTAAGGCTCCCTGAAGAGGAACATAGCTGATCAATGGATTATCAAATATCAACTGAAGAGGCTCAACAAAATATTGTTGCAAATAATGTGAATTTGTGGAGAGTTTGGACCTTCGGGTCTGATTACTTCAGCTTAAAATCAGTTCAGTTCAATTCAGCTTTTCTTTTATTTTGGTATTCATTAATCCTTCATAAAAAACTTTCAGTTCAGCTCCAATCAATTCAGTTTAGTTCGACTGTTTTTTGTTAAAGTAAATAGACCCTTCATCTAACACAAGAAAAGCGATTTACCAAATATGTTTGCTGTTGTTTTGAGTGAGATGATGACTATTGAATCAACTCCTTTCTAGTAATATTCTAGAACCTATCATTTATCATAAAAGAAAGTTTGCCAAGAAAGGCCATCTCTCTACATTTCCTTTCTTTGTGTTATAAGGAAACGGACCAAGATATTTACCTAAACAATTGCGAACAAGAAAACCATCCTATTGTTGCTAAATAAAGGGTACTTCACCCACCAACACTTAAGTTTCACGGAGAGGGTTTGGAGAACATCAGAGTTTGGAGAGAACGGAAAAACTAAAATATTATGAGTAAACTTACTATAAGTGAGAAATGTATTGTGTGTTTGTGTTAGTGATATCTTAATTAAATTTAGGTGGTTTGTTGTCATTTTGTCACGTCCAATTTATAAAGGAAAATGGAGATTTGTAGCATCTTTAGTCCTTAATTAACTTGTATACTTCAACTCGAAACTCATATAACATATGTGTATCTATCAACATAAGTTTCAAACTATGAAGCAAACAATGGTGACAACCAAGTACAAAGACCATAAGCTCCCAAGATCACCCAAGAAAATGTAATCAATATTGCTCGGTTGGGCAACCAAATCTGAACATAAAATAACTTGAACATAACCCATAAAATTGGACATATATATTGCTAGTTAATTTGTTTAGCAAAAACTAGTTTGGTTTTGAAGTAACTTAGTTTAACCCGCAAAAGATATGAGCTTGAACGAAACTATCTTCATGACTAAATGTTTTAGCCTAATACATATTTAAATAACTAAAATTGAATCGGTTTACAACAATGACTATAAGCAACCTAGCTAAAGCACTGAATCAATTTAAAGTGATTCGCTTCAACATGAAAGGATGTTGTTTCGTGGTGAAACTAGGCTAGTGGGAAGACCACCAGTTGAGGTGCGCTGCATAGCCACCAGTTGCAAACCTGGTCCAAGGTGCCTGAAAACACACAACCAAGGGTGAATTGACCTTGGGGGTTGTTCCGAGGAAAGCCCCATCAACGCGCAAGTCAGTATCTTTGAGAGATCTGTGTGTTTGTAGTATTTTGTTGGTGTTTGGAGGGCAATTTATTATGTGCTCCTGGGAGCACAATTCACAATATACTCCCGAGCGCGTGTTCCTCACGCATGCATGCAATGTGCAGTTTACACGGGAGTAATATTCATTTTTCAGTGTGTAATATTCATTTTTCAGTGTGTAATATTCATTTTTTATAATGAAATATTCATAAATTCTTCTTTTTTGAATTATTGATTATCTTTGAGTTTTCAAATTTGTGCTAGTAGTTAGTGAATGTCCAATATTCATTTTGTATACCAAAATATCATTTTTTTCAACACTAAATATCCATAATAAGTACATGGTATTCATCCCCAAACTTGCACTAACATATTTTTACTTTGCTGAGTGATATGCACTTTATTGTATGTAATATTTACTATGTAAAGATTAATATTCACTGTGTAAAAAGTAGTATTCATTTGTTCCGCTTTTGAACTCATAAATCTTGATTGAAATCAATCCTTGATGAGTAATATGCATTTTCACCGATGTAATATTCATTATACAATGAATATGTTCAGTTCACCATCCAGCTATAATCAATTCTTATATAAATCAATTGAGAAGTGTTTCAATTGAATATCATCTCTTGTGATCATTATGTTCAGCAATTCAGATTCCTCTTGATTGTTTGCAATGAGTCACCTACAAAAACATCACGATAATTAATATACACGTCTTCATCATCAATGTTCACAAGCATATCACATAATAGTAAATATTATAACTAGTAAAAGGTGAATATTACATTTAACAAATTACAATGAATAAAACATATTTTCGTAAACATTATATTCAAAATATAAACTGAACATTATATATAACCATATTATATATTATGCTTCACATGCATAATATTTATCATGTGTAAGTCAATGTTGTGCACTTTCAAAATATGGATATTACATTTCAAGTATGAATATAACTTTCAAGTATTGAATGCTCAATGTAATATTCAACTTTTAGACAACAATAATTATTCATTAATAATGAATATTCCATTTTATAAAATGAATACGGAGTAAATCATTTTAGAATATTCGTTGAAGAAAGTGAATATTTCATTTATTAAAATGAATATTAAATTGAATAAGATGAATATTACATTGCAAAAAATGAATATTATATAGATCTGAAAACAGAGAATTGGTTTTAATTTCAGTTAATTGGTCAAATAACCTAAACAATTTATTATTGAAAGTAGATACTTAAAGAGTTACTATTCGAAAATAGAAAGTCTATGAAGTAGATTGGAACCTTTTCAATTTAAAAAACCAAACTTTGAAGAAATATTCACTGTATGAATTTCTCATCAAAGGAAAAACGAATATTATTACACAGAAAATAATGAATATTATGTTAAATAGTTTTATAAAACTAATTTCATAAATCTAATATTACATTCATCAATAAAGAACTTACAATGTCAATCATGAATATGAATATTAGTAAAAGTAATTTATAATTTCAACAAGCTTACAAGCATCATAGTGTAATATTCAAATTATATAACATTCAAACCTGTTTTAGCTTCAAAATCATTGCTAATCTGCATATTTCTATCTATTTCTTCAATTGATGTATAAGTTTTTATTGAATATTCCATTGTTGCAGTTTTTAGAGAGAGAAATCAGTCATTGAGTGAGAGAGAAAATGAAATGAATGAGGAGAGAGAAAATTTACAAAGAAAATGGACAAAATTATGGACAAAAAAGAAGAAAAAAAATGATATATATAGTGTTATGTGAACTAAATTTACAGCATTTTGGAGGAAGAGTATATTTAATAATTGTACTCTGGGAGTATAGTATAACAATTGAATGGATTACCTTTTCTCAAGTAGTTGGATTGAGCTTATATAATGGCTCACCCTTTTGAAAGAATGTTGCCTTCAAAAGGTGTGATTGGGCTTTGGTCCACTTTAGGCTTTTAGCAAGATTGGGCCCAATATGGGGTTATTCCAATCCTTTAGTTCGTTCTGGACAAGCTATAATAGAAGCTAAAGAGTGGACCTGGTCCGACCCTCTTGGAGTCTTGCTTTGGTATTGTCCTTTGGGCACTCATTGTCCAATGACCAGCTCGGTGGTCAAGTTCCCATTATAACCCAAAATGTGTATTTTCTACACAAGAATTTTTTTTCCAATAAGTTCTAATTCATTGCAATCCAATATAATCCAATCCATTAATTTTTATTCATTTCAATTCAATACAACTCATTCATTTCCTATTAGATCTCGTCTTATGTAGTGACAAGAACATACCCTAATATATTAATCAAAAACAACACTTAATTATCCAATGTCATGCGTCACAAAGTCACATGCCCTAAATCACCAATATGACAATATCATTCAAATTGACTCTCCAATATCCCCAATCCATATATAACCTATTATCATCATGAGATATAGTTCAAAAACACCAATAAATAAAAGGAATTTCTTTTTCACTAAATTAGTCATGCGTGCACCTACTACTCAAGCAAAAGGCTCAGGCCACACTTAAAAGAAAAAAAAAAAAGAAAAAAAACAACTAATACATAATAATAATAATAATAATAATAATAATAATAATAATAATGGCAATAATAAACAAAAAAAGAGTCAAAAAAATGTCAATTCTTATCATCTTATACTCTATCTTTTTAGCCCCCATATATGGATTCTCTTTTCCCTACACTTACACACACTCTTTCTCTCTCTTCAATTAAACCTTGATTTTTATTTAATTTCACAACTATATCTTCCTTACACTTCATTAAAAAAAAAAAAAAAAAANTGAGAAGTGTTTCAATTGAATATCATCTCTTGTGATCATTATGTTCAGCAATTCAGATTCCTCTTGATTGTTTGCAATGAGTCACCTACAAAAACATCACGATAATTAATATACACGTCTTCATCATCAATGTTCACAAGCATATCACATAATAGTAAATATTATAACTAGTAAAAGGTGAATATTACATTTAACAAATTACAATGAATAAAACATATTTTCGTAAACATTATATTCAAAATATAAACTGAACATTATATATAACCATATTATATATTATGCTTCACATGCATAATATTTATCATGTGTAAGTCAATGTTGTGCACTTTCAAAATATGGATATTACATTTCAAGTATGAATATAACTTTCAAGTATTGAATGCTCAATGTAATATTCAACTTTTAGACAACAATAATTATTCATTAATAATGAATATTCCATTTTATAAAATGAATACGGAGTAAATCATTTTAGAATATTCGTTGAAGAAAGTGAATATTTCATTTATTAAAATGAATATTAAATTGAATAAGATGAATATTACATTGCAAAAAATGAATATTATATAGATCTGAAAACAGAGAATTGGTTTTAATTTCAGTTAATTGGTCAAATAACCTAAACAATTTATTATTGAAAGTAGATACTTAAAGAGTTACTATTCGAAAATAGAAAGTCTATGAAGTAGATTGGAACCTTTTCAATTTAAAAAACCAAACTTTGAAGAAATATTCACTGTATGAATTTCTCATCAAAGGAAAAACGAATATTATTACACAGAAAATAATGAATATTATGTTAAATAGTTTTATAAAACTAATTTCATAAATCTAATATTACATTCATCAATAAAGAACTTACAATGTCAATCATGAATATGAATATTAGTAAAAGTAATTTATAATTTCAACAAGCTTACAAGCATCATAGTGTAATATTCAAATTATATAACATTCAAACCTGTTTTAGCTTCAAAATCATTGCTAATCTGCATATTTCTATCTATTTCTTCAATTGATGTATAAGTTTTTATTGAATATTCCATTGTTGCAGTTTTTAGAGAGAGAAATCAGTCATTGAGTGAGAGAGAAAATGAAATGAATGAGGAGAGAGAAAATTTACAAAGAAAATGGACAAAATTATGGACAAAAAAGAAGAAAAAAAATGATATATATAGTGTTATGTGAACTAAATTTACAGCATTTTGGAGGAAGAGTATATTTAATAATTGTACTCTGGGAGTATAGTATAACAATTGAATGGATTACCTTTTCTCAAGTAGTTGGATTGAGCTTATATAATGGCTCACCCTTTTGAAAGAATGTTGCCTTCAAAAGGTGTGATTGGGCTTTGGTCCACTTTAGGCTTTTAGCAAGATTGGGCCCAATATGGGGTTATTCCAATCCTTTAGTTCGTTCTGGACAAGCTATAATAGAAGCTAAAGAGTGGACCTGGTCCGACCCTCTTGGAGTCTTGCTTTGGTATTGTCCTTTGGGCACTCATTGTCCAATGACCAGCTCGGTGGTCAAGTTCCCATTATAACCCAAAATGTGTATTTTCTACACAAGAATTTTTTTTCCAATAAGTTCTAATTCATTGCAATCCAATATAATCCAATCCATTAATTTTTATTCATTTCAATTCAATACAACTCATTCATTTCCTATTAGATCTCGTCTTATGTAGTGACAAGAACATACCCTAATATATTAATCAAAAACAACACTTAATTATCCAATGTCATGCGTCACAAAGTCACATGCCCTAAATCACCAATATGACAATATCATTCAAATTGACTCTCCAATATCCCCAATCCATATATAACCTATTATCATCATGAGATATAGTTCAAAAACACCAATAAATAAAAGGAATTTCTTTTTCACTAAATTAGTCATGCGTGCACCTACTACTCAAGCAAAAGGCTCAGGCCACACTTAAAAGAAAAAAAAAAAAGAAAAAAAACAACTAATACATAATAATAATAATAATAATAATAATAATAATAATAATAATGGCAATAATAAACAAAAAAAGAGTCAAAAAAATGTCAATTCTTATCATCTTATACTCTATCTTTTTAGCCCCCATATATGGATTCTCTTTTCCCTACACTTACACACACTCTTTCTCTCTCTTCAATTAAACCTTGATTTTTATTTAATTTCACAACTATATCTTCCTTACACTTCATTAAAAAAAAAAAAAAAAAAATCTTAACATCAACATTCTTTTTCTCTTAAGTTTTCCTTACACCATAACTCCAAGGTTAGTTAAGTTCTTAGTTCTTTATTACTTTGTGTGAAATTTATAACTTTGGTTCGTTATTAGTTCATTTACTATATGAACAATTATATTATATGATCATTTATTTCATGATCATATAAGTTTAAATTGTTCTTTGAGTTAATGTTTTATTTGATGATAGTTTGATATTTTTGTGATATAGTAAACGTAAGGAAGTGATGCAAGGTTCCACGGAAGTAGCGTGTACCAAAGAAACAGGTGATCAACAACATCAAGAGGTTATTGTAGTGACTACTGCTGCTGGAGATAGTGGTGGTGGCGTCAAAGCTCCCTCAACTAACACAAACGACGTCGTTGTTGATCAGGTTAGGGTTTTTTTTTTTTCCTGTTACATTGCATAACATTCTTGGTTCTTCTTTTTGAATTACTATACGTCTATAATTATATTAGGTACCAATATAAATACTAATTTAGTCTGCATTCCATGTACGTAAATAATATTATTTTTACTATTATCACTTGAGCTTGAGCTTACCTTAATTGTGTATATGTCAAATAGTATGTTGCAAAACTTTTTAGTTCTATTTTTTTCGAGTTAGGGGTTTTCAAAGAGCGTCAACCAAGAACATTCTTTTCAATGATTAGCTAGCGAAATAAAGAGTCGCACACAGACAAATAGTCCAACAAGTCATAATAAAGTGTGAATAACTTACGTCCATTAACCCGTATGCTATATTATTTGTAGCTAGTAAAAAATCAAGGATATATAAATCCTCATTATAAATTATTGACTTGCTTAGTAGCTTAAATGTATGGACGTAAAACATTGATTAACATTTACATTGAAACAATTAATGCACATGCAAGTTATAAAAATGTTACAGTAATAAACACTAAAAACAAAGTGTTATAATGAAGAACTTTCCTTAAATAGGAATGCAAAATATTGTTGTATTCTTCAATTTAATTACCATGTAATTTAATTAATTAGCTTATTCTAGTGCTAGCTTGTCGTGAACCTATAATTGGCGACCATACCTAATGCTGTAATGATAATGAGTCATGACGATACTAGTAGTTTAGTAAGTTTAGTATGCGCCTACACACAAAATACATCTAGGCTTTAGCTAGTGTGATGCGTCTTTATTTGTTTGTGTAATAATTCAAGCATTGCCAAAAATAAAAGGTGCACTTTTTTTGTCCATTGCTTGTTTCATTAGAGGTTTATTCTCAACATATATCATTAGCTTGTTGGAAATGGTTTTCTAGTTTTTGTTACCAAAAAAATGGTTTTCTAGTTTTCCCATTTAGTTTGGTTTTATTCAAATCATTCCGTTAAGTTTTTGTTTACTAACGGCCTGTCTATCCCAAAAATAAAAGTTCGATTTCTATGGTAACGCTAATCTATCCCAAAGATTTTTACTTTTGTTTCTGCATTTTCACGCAATATCACTTCAATTCCTTAATTGGATGGTAACGAAAATTTAAGAAGTGTATATATAGAAAACAACTACGCGCGGGCTGAAGTAAGATTGTGAGCTTGAGGTGAGGCTCCTATATATATAGAGATTTAATTTCCAAGGTGTTTACCTTGTTAAATCAATTAAAATTTCATTCACATTGTCACCACTTAATTAAATGCAGATAAATAGTGGTTTAGTGGCTGACTGGCCGAACATGCTTAATTTCTAACTATTAGATAAAAATTTTGTATCTAACACGTTATTAATATCGTAAATATAAATAATTTTTAGGGCGGGCAATACATATACTGATGGTACATAGTATTTGTATGCATTTCATATACTGCCCTTCGAAGCTATCTATATCTACCATATTGACTTATTAAATACGAAATTTACATCAAACAATTAGAAGCATTCTTGTTCAGCTAACACTAGAATTAGTAGAGAATGAATTGGAATAAAACAGTTGAAGGTAATTTGTTACAAATTCTTCAAAGGTGAGCCCACAAAACGCACGCTTGTTGTTTATAAGGCCATCATAATGAGAATTTAGTAGAAGTTATTACTATTTATACTAATCTTTCGCATTCATTATAATGTGTAGCAAAAAAGGAACATCTTTTTTAGCAACACACATATACATGCCTTTTGATTTTACATGAATTTCAACTCATATAACACACGAGATTGAATTCATGCCTTTTGATTTTCATTTAGTTTAGTGGGATATATACATCATTAGTAGAATATGGGACCAACGAAAATACATCTATTTTTCGCATGATGCTATTCACGCTTTAACCACACTATCATTTTGGTTTTCTTTTGGTTGATAAAGAGATTATAAAATCCCATTTTTTTTCTCTGTCTTTCATGAATTCTAAACACCTAAAGAATTAAAAGTTAAGATAACGGATGCCTAAAGTAAACATCACTTTTCTTAATTTTATTTAATACCTCACATAATTGTTAACAGAGGTAGACAGGTAATACATCTTTGTGTCGCTGGCATATTATCTATGTAGTATATGCATATAAATTTGTTTTACTAGAAACCTTGCCCCGCGCGATCGTTTAGAATGCAACATATATATTTGCTATTATGTTGGCTTGTGTTGAGGCCCAAAGTTAATTGATATTCCACTTGGAAAGAGGGGTAGATGAGATTCGAACTCGTGACCTTTGTGTCATGTTGGCCCTAATACCATATTAACCAACTAAACTAAAAGATTAAGCTGATAATCGAGGCTCATAAATAGTTTATATAATCTATCATTCTCTAACTGTATAAAGCATGCTTATCACATGTGGAGTGTGAATATAAATGTAAAAAGGGTTAATATAACATAGCATAGGACAAAAATTTTGATTTTCCAAAATTCCAACAACAAAAACCATAAAGAAAAATGATGCAAAAAAGGAACAAAAGTGAAACTTAACAATAACAACTTAGCCTGGCCAACCAATTCAGAGCAACTTTCTTCTGCGTTGTTGCATATTTGCATGAGCAACTGACTAATGACTATGAGTGACCTGATCGAAGTATTTTATTTGTAAAGTTGTTTATTGTGTTGTATAGACACACATGATAAATGTTGTAAACTTTATATAAAATGTTTGTGTTGTGTTTAAAACCATAAGATATTTAACAAGTATTAAATGACATTTTATGGCTGTTTTTTTTTAAAATACATTTCCTTGATACGAGAATAAATTTGTAAATTTATCACAAAGTCACAAGTGATTGAATGTAATTAATACAAATTTTCTCAAACTTTTCTTTTTAAGCTTCAATTCTTACACGCAATATTAATTTTTTTTAGTAATTTTTTAAAAGACATGTTATTTTTTGTCTATATGAACCGACTCATATCAAACTATTAGTTCTATAAAAGTTTATAAAAATAAAAAACAACTTAATTAGTTACAACTTCTCTCCTAATTATGGATGATTTTAGCATCAATTTTTTTTATCAATATACTTGTGACTTTATAATATTTAAATATCGCATTATCATATATCCTTAAATCTAATCCTCCCTATACTCGAGTTCATGCAACCTAGGCTATAGGTATTAAGTAGAAGAAAGGAAAACTCGGACGAAGAAGTGGGTAAAAAAAAATGAATAAATTTGGTCCAAGATTTGCGCACTTGGTTGGTGTAGTACATGAAGGTCCACAAAAGTTTCGAGAAAGACTTTTAAGGCTTCAACTTTGTGAAACATTAATGGGCCACTTACCCATGATATGCCTCTCGTGTTTTAGATTTGATCATTATTTTCAATCCATATTTTTAAAACTACATGTAATCTACTATTGGACCCTTTTAATTAATTTATTTTATTTTATTAATTTTAGGTTCAAACTTAATAACGCATGCGCACCTCCAAACCCTACACATTTTTATTATTGATTATTGATACTATGTTTTTCTATGTATTTCTCTCTCATTTTATACTTTTATTCCACAAGAGATGATCCATTGATCCTCAAGTAGTCAAGTAATGATAAAAAGGAAAAGTTACTACAATTTATTGTTTGGTTGGATGTTTGTAAAGCAAAGTTGCACTCACTAGTGTTTCACATTAGTCTTATAACATTGGCGTAAACTAACATAAAACACCACATTTTCAATCCCTACAAAAATTACGTAAATGAGCAAATGATGTTACATGATGAATTGAAATGAACAATAATAATTCTTACAAGTAGAGAGGATTACTTATTATAATATCTATAAGTGAAAATATTGGGTCGGACCGTTTGAGGAGTCAATCCTAATACTCTACTGTTAATTTTTTTTTGGCCCAATTTGGTAGTAGATTTTAAAGAATTTTAAGCAATTTTTTAAAATATTTTCAAGAAGATTTTAGATTAAAACAAGAAACTGAAATAATTCAATACGTACTATGCAGGGGAGTGCAAATTGCAAAATCCAGTCCATAGCGTAATTAGACCTAGACCAGACCTGAAACTAGACCAGACCGGACCTGAGATTCCGTTCCGGTCTTCGGTCCAGCAAAAATATTACTTCCTGGTTTCCGGTCCAGTCCGGTCTTGGACCTGAATTTTTAGGTCCGGACCAGATGGAGCGAGATATTTATATATTTATAAGAAAAATTGCAAGAAATAAGTCAAACAGGTCCAATAATAGGTTCAACATGTCCAAAAGGTCTAAAACCAGGTCTAATAGGTCCAGAATCAGGTGCAACAGGTCCAAAAATAGGTCCAACGGGTCCAAAAATAGGTCCAGATATAGGTCCAACACGTTTTGAAACATGTCCAACAGTTCTTTAATTGCATTTTTACAAATAAAAGCTATCAAACTAAAAGAATAGGTCCGACACTAGACCTAAAAAATCAGGTCTGAATGTGATTTTTTCGGTCCGTAGAAAAACCACATATCCAACGGCTTCCGGTTTAGTCCAGGATTAGTGTAGACTCCTTGTAGTATATATAATTTATAACCCAAAAGCAAACCCAAATCAATTAACACATTTAAGATAACACTATAAAACTCTTCTCAACCTTAGTATGTGGGATATGATAGTATTGCATACCTTTATGCATATTCTAAACATGTTTATGTAGATTTTCATATTTTCAAGCATACATTACAAGAGTATGATCAGGTGAGACACGAGTCCAACCTAGTACCTTCTCTGTGTATGAATAAGAGATTCTCTTATCTATAAAAGTGGTCACACCATGTAAACTACACACAAAACTTGTTTTAAGAAATTTATATTAGCAATAATTCTGTTCATATTATAAAATTTTAGGGCATGTTCATTTCAGTTTAATTTTAGTTCATTTCAGCTTGGTTTCAATTAGTTCAGTTCGGCTTCAATCAATTTAGTTCAGCACCAAGCAGATCAGTTCAACTCTGATCAGGTCGTTGTTTTCGGTAAATATGAATATGCCCTTATATTCAAAATTAAGTAAAAATAATATTGACTAACCTAATGTTATTTTCGACGTACTATAAATTCAGTTAGATTACCATCAAATTAATCATATATTCATATCACTACACTTTAATTCATTGTTTAATACATCTTAAATCAAATAAGCTCAATAGAACTGGAGTTAATAATAAAGTGCAAAAGTAACCGTAAAACACTATCAGAATTGACTAAAATAACCTTATTCATATTAATTAAGGTTGACAAGTTAAAATTTCATCAAAAATCCCAGAAATTCAACAAGAACATCATAAAAGCAGAAAATGAATTACACAACGTGAAGAATATGAAGAAAGTTAAAAACGCAAACCTACTAATTACAGACTGTCGTGGAATTTAGCGTCGATACTTACAACCAATTTCGTCGTTTTCCTTGCGTCGAAAATTTTTCGTCACTTTACCCTTTGTCCTAAAAAACGTGGATGATTACCCTTAAGCTTTACACATACACTCAAACATCATTTTTGAAGTGGGGTTTTTATAATTAATTTCAACTTTCAATTTTGCAAAATTTTATCAAATGAGATCAATTCTATCATATCATGGTTCGTTGTTTTCTTAACCTTCTCTCTCATTTCACTCTTTCTCTCTTAAAAGTTTCTTCCTTTTGGTGGAACTTTCTTTTCCAATCATTGGAAAACGGAATTTAATGTGAGTTTATGTCTTGGATTTTGCAATTAGCTGAATTTCTTCATCTGGGTATGTGTTAATTGCTCTTAATTTGGTGTTATTTTGGTTGTTTCTTGCTTAATTGTGTGCTTTTTGCTGGGAATTTTTTTGGGGTTTTGTTGTTTTTTTGCAATTGAGCTAATTTCTGTAGATGGGTATATTTGATTTAGGTTAGTTGTGATGTAATTTTTGGTGTTTGATTTTGATTGTTGTAGTTTTTGGTGATTGAATTTGATTGCTGTACTTTTCATTCTTGCTAAAAGTCAACAATTTTTTTTTAATTTTTTTGCTTTTTTTGAGCATGCATTTCTTTGATTATTTCTTCAATTGGGAGCTGAAATATTGTTTATGTAGTCTCCAATAGTATTAGATGGAACCCAAATTTTGAATAAGTTGGATTTTTGTTGTTGTTGAATTGTGCAGAAACTTAGGCATACAGGTAGCAATAGGCAAACTTCCATTGAGATGGGGGAATACAATGGAGTGAGATATACTGGTATTGATGAAGGTTTACCACCTTCTCCTCGGGCTGAGAAATCTCGAAAGGTTTCGATTATACCACTTATTTTCCTCATCTTTTATGAGGTTTCTGGTGGTCCATTTGGAGTGGAGGACAGTGTTGGGGCAGCTGGACCGCTGTTGGCGCTTGCGGGGTTTTTGGTGTTCCCCTTCATATGGAGTGTGCCTGAGGCATTGATCACTGCAGAAATGGGTACAATGTTTCCTGAAAATGGGGGTTATGTGGTTTGGGTATCGGCCGCTTTAGGGGAGTACTGGGGTTTCCAGCAAGGTTGGATGAAGTGGCTTAGTGGTGTTATTGATAATGCATTGTACCCCGTTTTGTTTCTTGATTACTTCAAGTCGGTAGTTCCTATGGTGAGTGATGGTTATCCTAGGACTATAGCAGTGCTGATTTTGACAGTTGCCCTCACTTTCTTGAACTACAGGGGTATGACCATTGTTGGGTGGGCTGCGGTTCTTTTGGGTGTGGTGTCTATTCTTCCTTTTGGCGTCATGGGTTTGTTGGCGATCCCACGGCTGGAGCCTTCAAGGTGGCTAATAATGGATCTGCAAAATGTCAAGTGGGGGTTGTACTTGAACACTCTCTTTTGGAATCTGAACTACTGGGATTCAATCAGTACACTCGCTGGTGAGGTGGAGAACCCAAAGAAGACTCTCCCCAAGGCTTTGTTTTTTGCCCTTATCTTCGTTGTCGCTGCCTATTTCTTCCCTCTTTTAGCTGGCACAGGGGCTATTCCTTTTGAACAGACACAGTGGGCTGATGGTTATTTCGCTGATGTTGCCAAGATTATTGGTGGAACATGGTTATGTTGGTGGATACAGGGTGCTGCTGCAATGTCCAACATGGGGATGTTTGTTGCCGAAATGAGCAGTGACTCTTTCCAGCTTTTGGGAATGGCGGAGCGAGGGATGATTCCTGAATTTTTCGCTAAGAGATCTCGTTATGGTACTCCTCTGATAGGCATACTGTTCTCAGCATCAGGTGTAATTTTGCTATCTTGGATGAGCTTTGAAGAGATTGTGGCTGCTGAAAACTTTTTGTACTGCTTTGGAATGATATTGGAATTCATCGCATTTGTGATGCTGCGCATAAAGCAACCAGCTACCTCTCGGCCTTACAAGATTCCAATAGGAACAGTTGGATCTATTCTGATATGTATTCCTCCGACTCTATTGATATGTGTGGTTCTGGCTCTTGCATCTGTCAAAGTAATGGTCGTGAGCCTCATAGCTGTTGCAATCGGACTGGTGATGCATCCTGCTCTAAAGTATTGCGACAAAAAGAAATGGATGAAGTTTTCAGTAAGTACTACTCTTCCTGATCTTCAGGCAGAAGCCCCTGATAATACCCAATCCTTGGTTCCTTAGAAAGTTGCAATGTGGAAAAGGCTAACTAATACTAGGATTAAAGTTACATATGAAGAGTATAAATGGTCTTTTACAGCCTGAGAGGTGATGTGTATGTTGTAGCTTTACTTCCACTTGTGATTGTGCCGTGCTATTTAGCTTATTCTGGTTGTGGCTGGTTGCTGTAAATCATCTTGTTTTTATAGTGATGATCAGCGGAATTGCAATTAGAAATTCCAAAATCAGGGTAATAGCTTTCATGTAGTTATGAGTTGATGACCTTTTAGCTCGGGCTTTGCTCCGCTTTCATGTGATTATCTAAGATCTGTGATATTCCCCTGATGTCCAATTTCCTTACCATCTTTGTTCGGAGAACGCTTTTTTCCCTGATTGTAGTTGTTTCTGAGAATGAAATTCTACTAACAGCAAAAGGTATCCTGTTTTCGCCTTATCTTTAATTTTTATCAGACCAACACATCAAGGGGAAATGTTTCACTTTCTGATTAATAATTCCTGTGATGTTTCAGTAATGCATCACGTATGGTTATTACTCTTTATGTGTTTAATTTTTGTGTTTTCCTCCTCCCCTCTCCATCTTTGTTGTGATAGGCTCTATTCTACTACTTCATATGAATGTGAAGTTCAGGGTAATTTATGTATAGTAGTTTGTGGCTTTCCATGAGGGCAAGTGATAGTTGTTAACTTGTTACACTGGGAAATTAAGTGATGGTCTAACTTGAAGTGTCTAGTACTACCATGTGTTTGAGGGTCATGCATCCGACATGGGTAGTTGAGGTTAATGAGGGAGTCTGAGTAATATAGTGCATCTGACATGGGTAGTTGAGGTGAAGGAGAATCCAAGTAACATAGTCTAATGTACTTCTTCCACTCCCCCAATTAGTTGCAACGTTCCACTTTGGCTCACATTTTAAGGAAGAGATTTAGGATGTAAATGAGTAAATTAATCAAAATGATTTTGACACATACAGAAGGTAACCTACAAGCTATTGGTGTTAAAATTATTTTGATAAATTCGCTCATTTATACTTTTAAATCTCTTTTTTAAAATGTGTGTCGAAATCAAATGTCGCGGCTAATATAAACCGGAGGAAGTAGGAAACCTCAATCTTTTCTTATATAGTATTTTTTAAATAAGAATCTCAAAATCTCCTTTTTCAAATGCAACCAAAGTTTTGGGCCTGCTGTATAGATTAGTGGGCATGTAACCCATATAACTGGGGAAAATTGAGGTAAGATAACTAGTGTTAAGAATTCATATACCGGCCTATTGACCCCTTACTAACGGCCCATCAGTCCATCACATAAAGTTAGTGCTACTGCAAAATGCAAATGCCTGGACAATTAGACAGTGGACTCCCATTTACTAGAAGCACAAGTGCACAACCATTACTACAATACTACCACAATCACTACAAGTCCATCACCAATGCTCATTGCTTCTCTGGCTCTCGTGGTCTCGCCCACACCATGAATAACCACAGCCGAGGTGTCGAACCCACTACTAACACTGCTTCTGACCAAACACTTGCACCCAACAGTGCTTCACCATTACAAATCAACAAGAAAGTACATAATTTGTGTAAAGGTAGATTGCGAAAGAGAAAGGATGTGGCCTAATTTCCCATTGATATTCGTAAAACTCTAATGCTATGGTTTAAGATGATGATGATGGCGGTGTTTGAAGTATTGATGAAGATGGTGGACGTTGTTTATGAAGGTCTGAAAGCAAGTGATGGGTGGATGGGTGGATGAGGGGATCAGTGGGGGAGGAAAAGTATGCGGGGTGTGAGATTAATTACCAGTATCAAATTGGATTAAGAAATGAGCAAGGCTTAAAAATAACTAATGAAGCTATTAGTTTTTTTTTTTTTAGTAAAGGTAAATTTTAAAAAAGTGTTGCATTTGCTTTTATTCCTGTAAGATTATTCTATTTGCTTTGGTTGATTTTTTTATGTGTCTTATGGAGTGAGTTGGTGATTTCTTCTTTTAGCATGTAGACTAGGTAATAAGAGGTATAGTCGAATGGTGGGAACCATGCATGTAAGCCTAAAAGAGATATGGAGAAATCTTTTAGATACAAATTAAACTAAAAAGGTCACTAAGGTGATCCATGAAGGACGGAGGGAGTAGATGTCAATTCGTCCGAGTTGTTCCACACCGGCATAAGAATATGACGGTGTTTATGCCATTTCATTGTCAATCAGTATCGAGGTTGACTATCACTATAAACGTGTAAATGATGCAATTTTCTTGTTACATTATAAACCATTGAATGTATCTCATCATCTAAAGCTCCTCTTATCTTATACCCCAACTCTGGCCCTAGTAATATCATATGATATTCCAATGATTGAATTGGTATCACCATCACAAACCTCCATATATGACTTTGCGCCATAAATTGTTGATTGATTCTGTGTTGTTTGCTAGTATAGCGTTCTTTTTGTGTCGGTTGAGGGATTAGGCGTGCATGATTGAGTCAAAAGCTTGTGTTGAGTAACGACGGATGATCAATTGATCATTGCTTCTTTGACTGTATCTGTTCGAACAAAGATGGAATACAGCCAGTTGATCTGGAAGTCTGTTGAAACTATGAGAAAGATGAATATTATTGATATTGATTAACTTACTTGATTACATAAGTAGGGTCCATTATAATCGGCATAAGAAAAATTATCCTTACCAAAGATATTGTTTAACAACTTAACAATATTTGTTGCTAATGTAATCTTCTATCTTAGTAAACTTTATCTTTTGTTATAGCAACAATATATTGACAAGATATCTCCATTAAAACCACTGTTGTTTTGTCTAGCATAGATGTTGAATTGGACGGAAGGAAGAGGAGTGTCGATTTCAATGCTCAAGAAGTCCATAAGTATTTTGCAGGGGCATAGTTTCCTTTGTTGTCTGTATGTTTGTCAAATTGTCACCCCTCAGCTCCACATGTTAGGCATGGCATAAAATTCTAAATAAAATTATTGAAACATTGTCTAGGCATCCAGACCCGATGTATAAGCCGGCTTATAAAAATTGTGACACAACACAACACAACATGGACACATGGTTAATGTGTCGAACCATGAATCACCTCTTTCACCCTAAATGCATGTAATTTTTGCACGAAAATTAGACCATAATATAATCTAATGTCATCTTTAGTATAGAGCTGATTATCATGAGTTTTGATTATATATACCGATGAATGAGGATTTGTGAAAAATAAAAATGTAGCCTTCATGTTAGGAGTTGGTTGAACTGAAAGTCTGACATATAAAGTAGTGGGAGTTGTGAGCACATTACTGAATTATTACTTGGCTGTTGGATCAATCTTGAGGCTGGCCATGTTTTTTTGGGGGTTGCATTCTTATCTTTCAAGCTTGCTAGTTGCCACCCTTGTACAAGTTGGTTCTTATTGCTTTTTGAGTGATAATAATAATAATAATAATAATAATAATAATAATAATAATAATAATAATAATAATAATAATAATAATAATAATAATAATAATAATAATAATAAT
>PYUH01000036.1:7461968-7585171 GCA_016808085.1 Suaeda aralocaspica
TAATAATAATAATAATAATAATAATAATAATAATAATAATAATAATAATAATAATAATAATAATAATAATAATAATAATAATAATAATAATAATAATTAGAGATCATACTTGGTTTAAAAAATGTGACTCTTTTCTTCCATCACAAAATAATACGGAATATACTACTACTACGTATATCATCACTTGTGCGACGACTTAATTAGTAGAAAATAAATTAATGTTAATTGATGTCAATTCATTCACTTTTTCCTAAAGAGAAGTTGATGTCAACCACTGAAACTAAAAAAAGAAAATTAATTGTGAATGACGTGTATTATATTATATTTAAATAAAAATAATTACCATTGTAATCAAAATTTTCAATGTTTGATCACTTGATAGTAACAACTAAGGCCCTATTCTTCCCAACTTATTTTTACTGATCTGAACTTATTTTTACTGATCTGACCTTATTTTTACTAAACTGAACTTATTTTTACTTACCTGAACTTATTTTTCTGAACTGAACTTATTTTTGCTGAAATCATTAACAGTTTATTAAGGATTGAAACTGATTTTTGCTGAACTGAACTTATTTTTGCTGAAGATAAGTAAAAATAAGACGAGGAGAACAGGGCTTAAGTGAACTAACATCTAATAAGTGACATACTATAAAACCAATTTCTGGGCCTTAACCATTAGCTTAAACTTTTGGTTGCGTTAGTTCTGTAATATGGTATTAGTGTCAGTGTGACATAAATGTCATGGGTTCGAATCCCATCCCTCTTCCCTTCTAAGTGGAATTATTAAGCGCAGAGTATAGGGGCCCATGCTGCATCCACACTTCAAGTCCAATGGGCTCTCGCGTGAGGGTGCGTGACAGAGTATAAAATCAATTCCTGGGCCTCAACCATTAGCTTACGCTTTTGGTTGAATTGGTCCTCTAATAATAAGTACGGAGTAAGTTGTTTCTCAGAGGGATTTCTATTGTACACCCAAAGAAATCTTTAAAAAAAATCATTGTATTTCCTAACATTTAACTTGTTGGTCCATCTATCTCTTCTTTCACCACCAAGGACACCAGCAACACCCCCGACCGCACCACCATAGCTTCCACCTCCTCCCTCAAAATTTCTATATGATAAATATCTAATTATATTAATCATGAAGTTCACTTAGTAATATTCATTTCCTTTGCAAACATTATAGATAATTAAAAATGCTTTCATGATTCTTTTTATATTTTTAAAATTATTTCTAATTTTTACAATCATATTCTAGAATTGTTGTGAAAAAAATAAAAAATTTGTTTAATATAATTTATTTATTTTTTATAATATGATATAATATTTTAAAATGTCCCCATAAATTAATTTGTCAAAAATAGATGAAATATAATCATGCATTTAATTAATAAAAATTTGGAAGCCGTTTCTCAAATGGCCGCCCAAAAATTCCCCAATGTTCACCTTCTTTACTCTATGACACCACCCTAATTAAAACCTAAATTCCTAAACTCTAAACGCGATTCTATGCGAAGATAAGGAACTTTCTGGCTAAGGATAGTAATTCCTATGGAGGGAGCAAACAATAGTATAAATTCTGTAATAAATTAATTGCAACGATTTGACATAAAATAAAGAGGAAAAATATCAAATTATTGCAACTAAATTGTTACGGAAGTAGTAGTAGAAACGTATGGAGTGGTAACATAATATATTGAGAAAATACCGTACCTGAATGAACAGTAATGAACTTAATATTTCTTCTTCTTCTTCATTAGTATAAACTATAAAGTATTACAATTTACAAAAGCTAATGTTGAAATGTTGTTATCTATAGTAAAGAAGGGAAGATCCAATCTCAACGTACTTCGAAAGACATGGTTAACATATTTACTGATTATCACTTCTCAATTTAACTACCTACCTCAGTTGACATGGACTTAAAAATATAAAATTAAAAGGCGATGCTAAATTGTTAATTAAAGTGCTAATCTCATCTTTGATATGAGTCTTTAACTTAAAAATATGATAATTAGCATGAAAGATTGAAAGTGATGTAGTGACTAACAGTAATTAAACAAGTGATTATGGAATTGACATGATAATTAGATTTGATAATGACACAATTTGATTGCCTTGAAAGTAGGAAGTTGTGCTATATATCGATCTTTAGGCCTATGTTTGGAAATAATGGGGTCCCTTAATATATCACTCTTCTATTAGTAGCATTCCATATGGCGTGATTGGCTGCAATTTAAATATTTAATTCACATTAATCATTGATTTGTTCATTTTGGATTTTTTACCCCTCCAATTTTAACTCTATAAATTGTTATTAACATGATGACATTTACATACTTTTGTGACAATAAGATTTATAGGACATTTATAACTAAGATCTAATTAATATAAAAATTATAGTAAGGTCGTCCATTGAATATTTGAAGGTACTATGTTGTTTTGTGTTTTTTTATTGGACAAAAAAAACTTTTCTTTTGGGGTTAATTAGGAAGAAAAGTCTTATAACTTTGAAAATACTACTATTTCACATGCTACTAGCCAACTAATAAACGACCCAATAAGTGGAGAAAATTGAAGCTCTTGTTCATACATGATACATAAATTATTTGTAGTGAAAATTGAATCCCTTATTCATACATGACATTTGCATTATTATTTGTAGTTTTGTACTCCTTATAAGTTATTGAGCTAATGAGTTGAATTGTTGTTGTTTTAATTTGTTATTAACTGTGAAGAGTCTTCTATTATATCGAGACTTTAAGCAAGTGTTTTATAATTTTTTTTTTGGTGCAAGCAAGTGCTTTATAATTGCATAGTTAACTTGCTATGGTGTAGACATTAATTAACATTTGTCCACACACTCGTATAGTATGCATCATACACCTTGAATACTTTTTTTATGACATGTACACACGTACATTTCGTAACGAAATAGTTGTAGCAAGAGAGTATTATTTGTAAGTATGTATTAAAAAATAGTTTGTTTCAAGTAATTCATTATAAGGATATAATTTATTTATTGCTATTGCGAAATTACCTCTCCCTTTTAAAACTGTGTTCGAATCCATTTTGTTAATGTAACCGAGCTAGATTATACATACATCTTTTCTCATTTGATGATTATCAGTTTATCACTATCTTGCTTGATGTTCTATCTAGATTCTAACTTTTAATGCAACCTCCTCAAAAAGTTGAACTATCCACGGCTCTAATTAGGAGAATTTTGACTACTTTGCATTGTCTTACCTTTGTTTGTTGGCACATCATGTACTTCGAATTCAAAGGTCTTGTCCATGAAGAACTTTCAAATCTTAATTTGTTCCATAAATTGAACATTCACGTACGTGTTTACGGCCGAACATTAATTCATACACACTACTATAAGATTTATGGAGATATTTCTGTCACATTATTGAAAATAATTCATAATTTTGATCCAATCATTAGCCATCATTAATCAAGCTTGAAAAGAGCGGCTTGTATTACAAATTAAATATGGCAGAGCACTAGTGTAGATAACATAAGCTTGATTTATGTGACAGTGTCCCACACTGAAGAAGAACAAGAAACAAAGAGCGAGCTTGACTACCATTATACAACAACAACGTAAGGTTAGTGAGATACTGCATTTATCACTATCAATTGATTTTATGATGAAACTCCGGACCACTAAATTTATGCATATATGGTATAACTACCACACATCATGATGTCATAATGGATGATCCTAACCCATTATGCGCCATTTTCAATATTGGTACGTAATATTATACTGAATTATTTTCCTTCTATGAAGAGGATGTCAGCTTGTATCAAGAGAAGTAGTGAGGAAGTCTTGTATGATTATACATGTGATTTTTTTCGTATTCATTTTGAGTTTTATCGGTATCCTTGTAAATGTTAGCTGTAATAATAATGTAATGTTACCCATTATTCAAACTCATTCTCAAGGACAGCAATCACCCAACAAGAGAATGTAGTGCCGATTACAATTTTTTATAATAATATCACATGTGACCGCTTATCTTATCTATATATGGCTTCAGTAACTTTGGATTTAATTGATAATCAACTTCCAAAGTACCTTCCATACAAAGAAAAATATAATTATTATATCTATTCGTCCCGAATTAGTTACAATAAAAATAATAATTTATGAGATATAAATAATAATTTGCTGCAACTAATTCGTGATAGATATAGTATTTGTTAGGAAGCATAATCCCCTAGGATACAAAGGAAAAGAAGTAAAAAAAGGCTAGGAAAAGTAAACACTTTAGTTGGGTAGCCATGTCTCGTGTTTTATTTGTTATTCTTACATCCTCTATTTAACAAACCGATTGATGTATCCTATATTGTGATAAATCTCTAATTAACATATTGCTTTTGTAGATTTTTTTTTTCATTTCCCAGCTACTTGTTTTGAAGCAACAAGATGATTATTAGTGAACTGAAGATAATAATGACTACGTGACCTCAATTCTCAAATTTGGAGAGCCCAAATTATCTCTTAAGAACTCGTCCTAAAACTATTATCTAGAATGAAATAATTATTAAGAAAAACCCCAATAATTAACTTCTGCAGACGAAGAAAATCAATAAACAAATTTCCCTTTTAACTAAATTAGGTACTCCATAACACTCATCATGACTTCATGCGCACCACCATCTTGATTAATTTAAATTTAATGACGTTTTTGTTAATAAACATTGAATAAGTTGTGAAGTGTGACATACATGATGCCTCAATAGTCAATACTCAAATCATAGTATAATCAATTTTATACACATGTGCTATATGATAGAATATGTGCGAATTCGAATGAAAAAAATCAAATACTTGGGACTTGGTAGAAAGGGGAAAAGTCCACAAAAAATTGGTATAATCATCGAGAAATAGAACATAATATTTATGACCTTGAGAACTCAAAACAGGAGATGTCCATAAATCACTATATAAGATATCAAAGGGCACAGTAGTATGAGATAATGAATCATAAAAAGGAGTTTTTATTAGTTTACCCATAGGACAAGAGTAACAAGGTTCAGGAGACCCTTTATTACAATCAATAAAATTACTACTACGTAAAGAATGCAGAATATTATTCCCCGGATGACCTAACCGTGAATGCCACAGATTAGGGGTCATCACCGCCAAAGCAGATGGAGAAGAAGAGGAAAAAACTTGAGAGTTGATGTGGAAAGGATAAAGGTCACCATTGCTATTACACCTCACTATTTTGCTCCCTGTCTGTAAATCCTTCACAGAAAACCCAAAAGGATCAAACTCAATGGATACATTATTATCAGTTGTAAATTTGCGAACAGAAATAAGATTTTTGACTAGGTGAGGAACATGGAGAACATTTTTGAGTTGAAGTGTGTTGTGATGAAGGGAAGTATGACCATAACCTCTAATTGGAATGTTGCTACCATTACCAACAATAACAGAATTTTTAACATGATTGCTCAAATGAAAATAGGGAGATAAATTACCTTCAGAATTGGTCATATGGGAGGTGGCTCCCGTGTCCAAATAATACGTGGGATCATTGAGTGACATGGTGTACATAGCTTGTTCAATATTGGTGGGCATGTAAGTAGGAGTAGTAGTAGTTGGTTGAGCAACGTAATGAGTTTGCGGGGGGCGAGGGCCAAGTATGTCGGGCTGTGATGGAGGAGGAAGACGGACAGCCCAAGTGGGTGGGCTGGGTCCGTAGGTAGGGTATGGGCAAGGAGGAATGGCCCATGATTGTGGTGGCCAATAACCCCATGAAGGGAGACTCCAAGGCTGCTGCCGCGGGTGTGCGCCACTGCCACGCGGTTGTTGCTGCTGGTGCTTGTTTCCGCCACCATCTTTGCCTTTTCGACCCTTGTTGGACTTCGCACCACCCCCACGAGAAGAAGACCCACGAGAAGAAGAGGAGTGGGAGATGTCATGAGAGGGTGATGAAGTGGACTGCAGCAAGTGAGACTCCTCACGTGATTCGACATGGAGATCAGAGGCATTAGTTTGCTCTTCAAGTTCAAGCATGGAGCGTAATTCATCAAAGGAAGGTAAAGGTTTGAGATGGCGAACCGAAGTACGTAAATTTTTGTATTCATCAGAAAGACCCTTTAGAAGTTGAAGAGCCATTCTATTATCCGACACCGCATCACCAACGTTCTTTAAGCAGTCCGCTAAGTACTTTAGGTTTTACGCCATTGAAGTGCTCGAGCCTCGTGTTGGAGAATTGAGAGTCGAGGTTCAATGCCCTAGCAGATTTGTTATTGTGAAAAAAATTTTCAATGCGACGCCATGCGTCCACTGCCTTGTCATCGGCATCGAGTNTTCGAGTATGGAGTTGAGAAGATCAGGAGAGATCGTGCCATAAATCCATTGACGGACGATGTCATCGAGTCGTTGCCAGAAAGCTTTGGCAGCTGCAGTCTCCAATGGGGGAGCATCATCAGGAGGACTGATGTGATCAATAACTAGATAAGCACGGCAATGTAGTTTGAAAAGGGTAGCCCAGTTATTGTAATCATTACCAGCATAGTCAAGAACAACCGGAATGTGTTGACGGATGTTAGTGACGAGGGTGGCCGGATGAATTTTGGAAGAGTCAGCCATGGTGGCCGTGTGAGAAGAAGAAGGAGGAGAAAAGAGAAGGAAAAAGAAAAAAATTGCGGAAGAAGTGTATGGTTGCTCACATGAATGCCTTGAAGCGTATTATTCGTTATCTTCAAGGTACCTCTACTTCCGGCTTGCATTTATATAAGTCCTCCGTGTCCTCTCTTGTCTCCTACACGGATGCTGATCGGGGTGGGTGTCCTGACACTCGCCGTTCTACTTCGGGTTATTGTGTCTTTCTTGGAGACAATTTGATTTCATGGTCCTCTAAACGCCAGCCTACTATGTCTAAATCCAGTGCTGAGGCAGAATATCGTGGTGTTGCAAATGTTGTGTCCGAATCTTGTTGGCTAAGGAATCTCTTACTTGAATTGCACTGTCCTATTTCAAAGGCCACCTTGGTCTATTGTGATAATGTCAGTGCCATCTATCTTACCAGTAATCCTGTTCAACATCAACGCACTAAACATATAGAAATGGATATCCACTTTGTCCGTGAGAAAGTTCAACGGGGTGAAGTTCGTGTTTTCCATGTGCCTTCTTGGTATCAGATCACGGATATTTTTACTAAGAGTCTTCCAAAACTCTTGTTTGACGATTTCCGAGCTAGTCTCAACGTTCGGGAATCTCCCGTTTCCACTACGGGGGTGTGATAGAATATGTCATATATTCTAAATATGTAAATAATTAATTTTGTAATTATTTTATTTGATTTGTAAAATATCTTAGCTTCCTAGTTTAACCTAGAATATTTTGTATATATACTCCTATAGATTAATGAGAAAGACACCGCAAATAATTCTTTCACTATACATTGAAGAATTATTACATTTAGTAAAAATGTAAAATTTCTTAAAGATTGAAACAACAAACTTAAATGAAGATGCATAAGAAATGATCAAATGAAAGAACAAAAGAAATTAAAACTCTTTACAATCAAAACAATATTATCAAACTTTAAAAATGCATAACAATTGCATTTTCCTCTCTCAAATTAACAACAGATCATTTTTTTTTTCTGTTGTTTTTATATACTCCTAAAAAAAAAACTCTTCTATTTTTAAATCTCATGCAAGATTATTGTTTTTTAAGCATGCAATATTTTTTTTTATGAAACTTTATACAAGATTATTGCATAACATTTTTGTTTGTTTTTCCTACTTCTATGCATTTCTCTGTTTTATTCAACTAAAGTTTTTCATCAAAACACAATTTTTCTTTCATAATCTTGCAAATATCTGATGCAGAAAGCCTTAAACTAGGCAAATGATTAAGGCAACCTCCTGCAATGTAAGCCAATGTCTTGACTTCTTCCATGTCAATGCTTTCGCTTTTGATAACTCTTGGATCAACCATTTTCGCTACTTTCTCTACGTTAAATGCGCCTTTTGTACGAACAATCGACGTTAACAAGACTTGTTTTTCACCTCCAGAGCAATGGAATGCCTCAATTCCTGTAATGAGTTCGAGTAGTATGACTCCGAAGCTGTAAACATCACTCTTTTTTGATGCGATTCCTGTCATAAGGAAGTGAGGGTCTATGTAGCCTGGTGAACCCATCATGGCAATGCGCGAAGATGAGGGTGGCTTGATCATTGATGAGAAGCCCATCTTTGCGCACCCAAAGTCGCATAGCTTGCAGTTGAGTTGGTCATCTAGGAGAATGTTGGAGGACTTGATGTCCCCATGAACTATGTGGAGGTCACCACTTTCGTGGAGGTGTTCTAGTGTTTGGGCTAATTGGTAGGCTATTGAAATCCTCTGTTTCCATGTTAATTTTTGGGGATTCAAATTTTTATGACATGTTTTATTCGTTGGTGATGTAGATGAGATTTGATTCTGATCCTCGTCGTGTAGCTCCTCTTGTAAATTCCCTCTTGGCATGTACTCAAAAACTAGCACCCCTTCATCTGTTTTTGAAAAAAGAGGACAATAAATTAGTGATTGATTTCAAAAATAGTCTAGCATTTGATGCAAATTAAAATACCCAATTACCTAACTTTCAATTCATTCTAAAAAAATATGATACTCTTTAAAAAATACGTTGAATTACAATTTAACCAAGTCTCATATGAAAAAAATGACAATATATTATATACGCTGCCAATAAATACGCTCCCAATAAATTATAAAGCTCTCAATAAATTATGAAACGAAAACAAAATTTTCAAATTTGATCACATGAACAGCTTTCAAAATAATTAAACCAAACAAAAACTTTTCATTAAAGGATAACTTATATTCGAAAAATTCAAACCCAAACCCCAAAAAGGCAAAATTTGGATACATTGCTTGCACATACCTCTTTCATCACAGTAACCAAGAAGTTTGACAATATTTGGATGTTGAAGTTTTTGTGAGATCTCTAATTCACCTTTGAAAACTTGATTAAGCCTTTCACTACTATTATAAACCTTAACCGCACCTAATGATGAATCATTAAACTTAGCAAGGTACACTGTGCTATACCCTCCTACACCAATCACTTCCTTAAACTTCATTGTCATATTTTCTATTTGTTCCCACGTATACCTCTTCACCCCGTCACACGACGTCGCCTTATCGTACACTGACTCACTTTCTGGTGTGACACGGTCCTCGTTTGTCGTGCCACAACCGGATGTACACCCAAAACAACCCATGAAGAAGCTCATATTGCTCAATGAAGAATATATGATGATATATGTATATATATGATGTATAGTTATTATGATGATTAGTATGTAACAAGTGACTTATGTTATGTGTGATATATGAAAAATAAGAACTATTTTGTTATATATATGTGTAGCAAAAGCAAAATATTTAGCGTGTATAATTTGTTATGATTAGTGAGAAAATGAGAAAGAGAGTTTAGGGGATGAATAGAATAGAATTGAATGTTTTGGAGTAAAGAAGGAAAGAGAGGTGAAGGTGAGAAGGAAGGGGAGAAGAATAAAGCATAAAAATATACAATGAGACTTACTAACCACCATACAAATAGACATTTTGACTTGGGTTAAGGGGGCCAACTCTTTATATTATTTATTTCATATTGTATTTTATTAAATTAATTTAATAGAATTATTTTTTTTAAAAAAAAAAATTGATTTACAAATTCATATTATTTATTCATGAATATTTTTTGTAGTTAAATCAATCATAATTAACTATTTATTTCATATCTTTGTGGTGTACTAATTTAACTTGAAAGATTTGGTTGGATATGGAAATGAAGGTGTGGGACATTAGTTTTTGCTAAATAAATTTTTCCTTCTACCAAACACACCGCACGAATTGAACATCCCCCCATTACCAATTTTTTTTTTTCTTCACATACCTTTTTTATTTTTTATATTTTTCTTTTGTCTTTTATATAAAGTTGGTGTAGATGGGAAGCAACATCAAAGGATCACTCACTCACTTTTTTCTTTTATTTTTGTTACATTTTTCTCATTTTAATTAATTAATTTAATTTTATAGTGGGGCTTCTTAGTGACTTAAGAAAAAATGGGAGGCTAAAGATTATAAGTATTAAATTGTAAGATTCGCATGAAACATAAGGTTTTATTTGGGGTAAAGATAATGCAAATAATTAAAGAGAAAAGTATGAATATGAAAAACACATTTCAACTACTAAATACTCTTGAGAAATATTTTGACTTGTATTATGTGCTTGTTTCATGCGTGTTGAAGCTCTTGTTTTGTGTACTAATTCTTTGTTTCGTATAAGCTTGTTTCACCAACCAACCAAAAGACCAATCAAAAATTATGCTTATAGTAGTAGATGTAATTACAAAGATTAAGGGATGGCACTATATATATTGTTCGTGATATTGTGTGTCCAATTAACTAGACAATTAAAAATGGTGCAAAGAATTAATCAATAGGTTAAGGTTCTTATTCAACTAACCATTATTTGCTTTGTTGCAATGTAATTATCAGAATATAATTTCTAACCTTTTCGAAATAAATGGTTATGGAGAAAACAACATTAAGGTAAGACTAACTATTATATAGTTGTCTTAGTATGTATTGGAGTATAGTACGTCTCACTTAAATATATATATAGGCCGGCTCATATACGTTATTAAGATAAACGATAACTCAAATAATGGACAAGATGAAATAATATTAAAATGTTTGTTATTGACTTATTGTTTTGGTGATTAAAGGTCTAATAATTTTCAATTTAAAAAAAAGAACTGCAAACGCCATAAAAATTAAAAGTCTAATAGTTTCAAAAGCTTATTGCAAGTGCTAATACTATAAAATATATTGGACTCGTATATTGAGCTATTGTATTAGACACATTTTAAGGTGTATCTAAAATTGTGTATCGGCTATCGTTTTCATCGTCTCTTCAAGACTAATAGTTTTGAGGTTGATTACATGCATTTAGTTGCAAGACACCATTGTTTGTTCCTATAAATATAAATAATTTTCGTAAAAGATGGACCATGTTTGATGTTTGGGCATTAATTCATGATTCAGTATAATAATCCACCACGGCACCATTTGTTATTTTCTAGCATTGCTCATAAATCCTTTTAACAATGATAAATCAACACCTACATACATGCAATTGCCGCATAATTAACATAACCGAAAAACCAGCACCGAAAAATCAACACCTAGCTAAGTAGAATAAGCTATTGTGTCATGTAAAAAGAATCTACATGCAATTACATACTAATGATGATATATATGAAGTAATTTTTTTTATTATGAATTTAGGATAAGGTTCAACTTTTTTCATACTAACATAGTAATAGTAGCATATTATATATGTATTTAGAGCCTGTTTACAAAATGAGTTCAGTTCAACTCAGCTCAATTTAGTACAGTTTAGTTCAGCTCTTCTTTTATTTTGCTAATCATTAATCCTTCATAAAAAACTCTCAGTTCAATTCAGTTTAGTTCGGCTTCAATCGGTTCGGTTCAGTTCATCTGTTTTCAGTTGAAGTAAATAGACCCTTAGTGTCAAAAATTAAACAATTGTTATTGGATGATAAAGTAGTGAACAAGCTAAGAATGAACTATAAATTAAACAATGATATAAAAAGGTAGTAAACTTGACTATGAAGCTAGTAACATAGAGATCTATATACACATGGAGAGTTGTTAACTTTGTTTCTTCCCAAGTGCCAGCACTCAACAATATGCATATTGTAATCTCTTTCTCATTTGGAATAAAAATAAAAATTGAAATAAAATTGTATGGAAGTATTATGAATGAAGTAAATGTAAAGCAATAGTAGCAATTACCAAAGAGCTTAATTGACTTTTTAAAGCTCTAAGCTAGTTCTTTCTAAAAACAATGTTTGCTCCCTTTTTAAATCTACACGATTTGTGCATTGACATCTATCATTTTGACATCTTGAATTTGACTGTTACAATATTTTAGTTGACATTATGTAAGGAAAAAGAAAGTAATAATAATTTACTTATGTTGCACATCTAAAATATTATTGAATTCGATTTACCATATAATTAAATATTTAGACCCTATTCTTTTGGATTGAAATTATTGGCACTTTAATTCAATTCAGTTTAATTCAGTTTAGTTTAGCTTATCTCTATTATAATTAGCACTTCATTTTAGTCCACTTCAGTTCAGTTTAGTTCAGCTCAATTCGATTCTATTCAGTTCATTTCAGTTCAATGCAATTTAATTCAATTCAGCTATGTTTCAGTCCAAAAGAAGAAGGTCTTAATTAAGATGAACATATATTTATGCTAAAATAAAAAAAAATAATGGATATATTATAGGAATAATTAAGCATGAAGATCAAGCTTTTAGCCTTTTATAGTTATATCCTACCTCTCATACTTAGGGACATCGAAGTAAGACAATGTATAGGAAAGGCCGTCTAACTATATACTTTCTCTGCTCTATATATTGATCGATAGCAACGCATAATATTTACACGCTTCTTGAGAAGTGATTTGAGGGTGTAAATGAATAAATTAGTCAAAATTATTTTAACACAAATAACAGAGAAACTATATGGTGCCGATTTTAAAATTATTATAATTAATTTGTTTATTTAAACCCTGTAACCGTTTTCTGAAAAAGTACGCAAATAATAAATGTTGTAATTGGAGTATTTCATACATTCCAAATTACTTTTTGTGGATTTATTAATAATTTAGGTATTGTGAGCATATTTTCCACTCACCTTAGCTATGTACTTTTACACTATCCTCAAAAAAAAAACTAATGTTTATATTATAATCCCTCAGTCTTTTTTTTAATTGCTACATTTACTTTTTCGCATCACCAAGACGCGACTTATAAAATTAATATTTCGAGTTTGGTATAATAAAAAATTATAAAAATTATATATTCGAGAAATATACATTGAGACAAATCAAACAAGATCCTACATGACTATGTTTTTCGTTACATATTAAACATTAAAATAAGTCAAATAACAATATAAATAATGTCAAAAACCCTAATGTAACAACAGGGAGTACTTAAAATTAGGATGGACGGGTTAGACAACCTGGGGGAGACATAACGAAGCTGAATAACCAAATAAGGCTGGCCCGACTGAGCAAGTCCCAAGGCCCATGATAGGAAGGAATTAAGTCACTTTATTTAATTTTTTTTTCTCCTTTTCTGGCCAAGACACCCCATGACAAAGGTCATTAGCTAATTGATCACCCTAAGCCAAATTAAACTATACTTAACTGAAGAAGGCTAGCTAGGATCGTACCCACTGGCCACTAGGACCTAAGGAGACTCACTTAAATAGAGGGTTTAATTATTTAAGCTAATTCAAATACGGAGTAATACTTTTGGTTTTTTGTAATTAATTAGGAAATATGAAATAAGTGAATGGATATAAACTACGGAGTACGTAGTAGTGCATGACAAAATTACACCCAGGTTAAGTTAATCGACCACAGTTAAATAAAATTTACAAATATTAGACAACATTCACTAAAATACATTATATTCAAGACGGATTTAATGAGGAAGATTCAATTAATCACAATTACCAAAACCTTGTTTAGAGAGTTTCATAACTCCTAACTCCAACAACAATCTATATTTTAAGGTGTTTGAGAGTGTTTCAACATAATAAAAAAAAAAAAAAAACCTCTAGTTAGAAATCATCAAAAACTACTAACACAAAGTAATCAAGTATTTGCAAACCCACCTAAATCAGTAAAACAAACACTAACTGTCACCTTCCTTCATTTCCCGCACCACTCATGCATCTTCTTCTTCTCAATAATCAACCTCCAAAAAACACATTTTAAGAAATGAAAGAGCCACCTCCAAAAAACCCACCGACCACCTCGTCGGAAAATAGCAACCCAAACCCATTGATAACCAACTCTAATTCCCCGAAATCAAACAGAAAGATTGGATCTTTGGTGCGAAAGATCATGAAATGGAAGACATGAATCCACAAGAACAACCGCACGAACTACAACCAATCACCGCCATAGTGACTAATTTGGTTCAGAAACCCATTCCAAACATAGACAATCACCCATCATCATTCTCCTTCAGAGATTTAATCCAAGGAAAACGACCTGAAAATGAGATGGCCTCTGCAACACAGAGCATAAACCCACTCTTTGAAGATGGTAATGCGGAAGAGATCGATTCGGACGACGATCTCCCACCAGAAAACATGGAGGAAGATGAGCAATGCCCTGTGATTTTACTTAGCAGAGAAGAAAAAAGAAAATTGAGGATGCCATGGAAAAACTCCTTGATAATCAAAATGTTTGATAAATCAATTGGTTACATGGCGCTAATGAGGAGATTGAAGAAAAAGTGGCAACTTAAGGGTGACCTCACGTTGACTGATGTAGGTTGCTCATATTATATTGCAAGATTCAGTAACTTAGAAGACTACAATCATGTACTACCGGATGGTCCGTGGATGATTGATGATCACTATCTTACCATCCGAAAGTGGGTCCCCGACTTTGTCCCGGAAAATGAGCCGATCAAATTCCTTACTGCTTGGGTCAGAATCCCACACCTTGCTGTAGAATACTTTGACACAAGCTTTCTCCAACGAGTTGGTTCAAAAATTGGGAAGGTCATCAAAATAGACAAAATCACTGCAGCTGCTGAAAGAGGACAGTTCACAAGAATTTGTGTGGAAATCGATTTATCTAAACCATTACTGTCTAAATTTTGGCTCAAAGGCAAAATTTGGAAAATTCAATACGAAGGTTTGTGCCTTATCTGCTATCACTGTGGAATGATTAACCACAAAGAAGAAGAATGTCCAAAAAGAAAACCACCTAAGGCCGCTCCAGAAGCGACCACCACCAATCAATCCTGCCAAGTGGTGGAGCTGGCCCAGCCAAGACCAGAGGATAGGGAAGCTTACGGATCATGGATGTTGGTAAAAAAACCCACTCGAAAAAAAAGATTTGGGTCAACTCAAGAGGTCAGGCGGGCCTATCCAAGCTAATATGGGCCAAAAAACTCCGAATCAAGACCCGCAAAATCAAAATTCGAATAGCCCCAAATTAGGGGGATCGAGATTCAATATTCTTGATGAAGAGGAATTGCTTGGGAAAATTGAAAATCAAGGAGCAGATCATGCCAGTGAGCAAGGAGTTGACCAAGAACACCCAGTTGACCTTTCAAACAATAACATGGAAACAGATTATATTACCACGAGTCACCCCACAATCTTTGAAACAGTTGACTTAGGAGAAAAATCACAAACTTTCCGAAATTACAGTCAAAGACAATCATAAGTGGAATATTCGCAACCAAAAAGCTCCAAAAATAACTCTCATAAATCTCAAGTAAATAATTCTATACTTCGAGAGATTGACATGAATATTCCCCAACCCACTACCTCCCACAAGATCACAAACACTACTCCAAAGCCTAAGCCCTTCATCTCAGCCGTCAAAAAAGCAAACACCTTCCAATCCACCCAAAACTCCGCCGCCGAAGCCACACCCCAAGCCATCACTGTAATTCCAAATGATGACCACACACACGAACCTCCCTCACCCAAGTGTGATGACAAAATACCTACCGTCCGAATGGACCCTATGTGTGGGGTTACCAATGGACAACCCTTGTTTAGGTGTCATGAACCACCAAATCCACAAAATGGAGATTCAACTCCGAACATCGTTCGAGCCGTCACCGGAGCCAGTAGAGCTGATCCTAACCATGGCTATTCCATTGATGGAAAAATATGCTATCACCATGATCTCTGAAGCCTATGTTGACACTCTCCCAACCATACCTCAATTAATGTCCAATAGAATACCGAATATAGTCCCTAACCTAAATCCAATTTATTTCATGGTGTGGAATGTGCAAGGGGCGGGCAACCGTGCCTTCGTGTCAGCTCTCAGAGAAGTAATCAGAACTAACAAGCCAACAATTCTTGCTCTAGTTGAAACCCACATGGGGGGTGAACAAGCCAAATTCATTGGAGACACCCTTGGGTTTAAGGGGAGCTCTAGAGTCGATGCGGATGGTTTTTCAGGTGGTATCTGGATGTACTGGAAAACTGATCAAGTGATTGTTGGAGAGGTTGAAAGAAGCTCCCAACACCTAACCATAGAAATTTCGCGAGTTGCAGAAGACCCTTGGTACTTCACTGCCATCTATGCGAGCCCAAACCCTGTCAAAAGACAAGATCTTTGGCAATACCTGCAAAACGTTGCTTCCAAACACTCAAAACCATGGCTAATAAGTGGTGATTTTAATGACACACGTTTTGCTTGGGAAAGATATAGGTGCAGCTCAGAAGTAGAAAGGAGAGCCAAAAGATTCAACCATTGGGTTGAGACAATGGAACTGATTGAACTAGAGTTCTCTGGATATTCGCATACCTGCGCTCGTGGAAATTCAGCTGAAACAAGACAAAGTGCGAGACTAGACAGAGCCCTGTGCAATGGAGAGTGGAGCACACGTTTTGCTAATGCCTCAGTAACATTTGCCTGTCATTCAATCTGACCACTGCCCAATCTTTATCAGCCCCAATGGTTTGCGCCCTTGAGCAACATCGATAGACCATTTAGATTTCAAGCAACTTGGTTAACCCATGAAAAATTTCATGAATTTGTAGAAAAAAAGTGGTCCAATGATATTCCTCTAGTCCCTTTGTTAAAGTCCTTCTCGAAAGACCTCCAACAATGGAATAAAAAGTTTTCCATAATATTTTCCTTCAAAAAAGCAGCTTCTAGCTAGAATTGGAGGAATTCAACAAAAGCTCTCTTCTTCGAACAACAGAGGACTGATTAAGTTGGAAAGAAAACTAAGACGAGAGCTAGATGAAGTTCTTTATCAAGAGGAACTCCTTTGGTATCAAAAGTCCAGAGCTGATTAGATTAAGGATGGCGACAGAAACACGTCCTTCTTCTATGTAAGCACTGTGGTTAGAAGATGGAGAAAGCGAATATCAGCAATCAAGGACAACAATAGTGAATGGATCACAGATAAGGACAAGACTAAGGAGTTCATTGTTACCTACTTCCAGAACCTATACACCGAGGAGCCTATAGAAATCAGTCATCCATGCCCTAAAGGCTTGTTCCCTTTGTTCCCTGACTCGGATTGGAGAAAGATGACAAGACCATACACAAATGTTGACATCTATAAAGTTATCAAGGATATGGGGTCACTAAAAGCACCGGGTCCGGATGGCTTTCAAGCACTTTTCTATCAAAAACACTGGAACCTTGTGGCACCTAGTGTTTGCTCGCTTGTGCTAAATGTTCTCAATGGAGGCAGCATCCCTGAATCCCTGAATGATACTTTCTTAGTCCTTATTCCAAAAGTGGAGGCCCCTAAATCACCTAAAGAGTTTCGTCCAATTTCACTTTGCAATGTGGCTTACAAAATTATTACCAAATGCATAGTGGAACGCATAAAACCAATTCTCCCCCGCCTCATCTCTCCAACACAATGCAACTATGTTCCTGGAAGACAGATCACTGATAATGTAGTAATATTTCAGGAAGTACTCCACTCCATGAGAAACAAGCAAGGAATGCAAAGCTTCATGTCCATCAAGATTGATTTGGAAAAGGCTTATGATTGACTCAAATGGAGCTTTATTCAGGAAACTCTAACTGAAATGAGACTACCTAAAAGAATGATAAAAGTCATTATGAACTGCATCACCACTCCTACGATGCAGGTCTTATGGAATGGAGAACCAACCACAACTTTCTCTACCAGTCGTGGAATACGCCAAGGAGACCCCTTGTCTCCTTATATCTTTGTGATGTGCATGGAAAGGCTAAATCAAATTATCGAGAAATCCATCCTTAAAGAGGAATGGAAACCAATCCAAGTTAATAGACGTGGACCCCTGCTCTCAAACCTCTTTTTTTGCAGATGACATTGTCATTTTTGCAGAGGCTTCAACTGATCAAGCCTTGATCATTAAAAACTGTCTCGACTCTTTCTGTCAAGCTTCAGGCCAGAAAGTCAGTTACTCTAAGTCTCGCGTCTACTTCTCCAACAATGCATGCCATGACACAAGAAAAGCAGTTTGTGACAACTTAATCATTCCAAGCACAGAAGACCTGGGATTTTACCTTGGAATGCCTGCCATTCATGGAAGGGTCACAAAAGCCACCTTTTCTCATTTAACTGAAAAAGTTGATAGAAAATTAGCAGGCTGGAAGTCGAAGTTTCTGTCGCTTGCGGGACGAGCTACTTTAGCCCAAACTACCCTCACTTCCATTGCTTTATACTCTATGCAAACAGCGAAGGTTCCCAAAACCACTTGTGATGAGATCGATAAGAAAACCATAAGGTTTTTATAGGGTGGAGATGAAGACAAAAGGAAAATTCATCTAATTTCCTGGGACACAATCCAGAGCCCTAAAGAGTGGGGAGGCCTAGGGTTACGATCCATGAGGCAAGCAAATGCAACCTTCCTTACAAAATTAGGATGGAGAGTTCTCACTGAACCTACCACCCTGTGGTCTCGTGTAGTTAGAAGCAAATATTGTCAAGGAAGATGTGACTTGGACATGTTCAAGGCTAAATCAAACAGCTCCAATCTATGGAAAGGAATTGTCCAGAATGCAAAATTTATAACAGAAGGAGCTTGAGTGGCGCTTGGCAATGGCAGAGCCACCTTGTTTTGGGACCATCGATGGGCAACGACCAAGCTACTGTTTGATCTAAGAATTAAGGAGGTCCCCCCCTCATGCTTAGGAGCTACCCTGGAAGAAATGTGGGATTCAATAACAGGATGGAAGTGGGACCAGTTTGCTGAATATCTACCACTCAACATCCTTATGCAAATTCAGTCCTATGAACTAACAGAGGATAACTCACAAGAAGATGCTCTATTCTGGGATGGAGGTTCACGCGGCACCTTTTCTATCAAATCTGCGCTAAAAATAATTAGAAGAGAAGAAGATCTGAGCCCTGATCAGCATTGGAGAACAATTTGGTCCGCCCCAGCTCAGAATAGGATCAAATTTTTCCTATGGCTGGCTATGCACAATCGAATCCTCTGCAATGAGAATAGAGTTGGACGCAATATTTCTGATGATCCTTTCTGTTGCAGCTGCCCCCATACTATTGAATCAATTATCCATGCTTTAAGGGATTGCAAACAAGCAAAAGAAGTCTGGCTCAAAATCCTTCCCCACCCGCGCAGAAATGCCTTCTTCACCCAAGCTTCTGCCCCCCTATGGATAGAGGAGAACCTGCGTGAATTCAATAGCACAAATGGTGACAAGTGGCCGATGTTGTTCGCCTTGAGCCTATGGTGGATATGGAAGTGGAGAAATCAGATAGCTTTTGGAAGGCAAGATGAAGTCCCCCACAACAAAATAGAGTTCCTAAAAGCCAAGCTTGAAGAAGCTGACAAGGCCTTCAAATGTGACTCCCTCACAAACTCACTACACACCCAGAAAATTGAAATGTTCATCAGATGGACCTCCCCAATCTATGGGTGGGTGGCCTTAAATACGGATGGAGCTGCCAAAGGATGCCCTGGCCCTGCTGGAGGTGGGGGTGTCCTACGAGATCACATGGGAAGATGTGTAGGTTGCTTCTCTTTGCACTTCGGCCACTGCTCTGCAATTCGTGCTGAATTTATGGCCTTAGCTAAGGAATTAGAATTAGCCTGGGAAAAAAATTATGTTGCTTGATGTAAGAGTAGACAGTTGTAGTGTGGTGAAACTCATTAACACGGAGATACCCCATATAGGACACAATATGCAACTAGTTAAGTACATTCAAGAACTCATTGCTAGACCAAGATGGACAGTGACCATAACTCATTGCTACAGAGAGGCTAACAGAGTTGCTGACTGGTTGACCAAGTTTGGAGTTGATCAGAACACACGCATGGAGCTCCATGAACCACTTCCCACCTCCCTTCGCAGACTAATGGATGAAGACTTCGGAGGAGTCACAACGCCAAGACTAGTCCACTCAGAACCACGTTCTGATTAGTTGTTGTTTTCTTTTTCTCTTCTTTTTTTTTTCTCTCTTTCTCGGGCTTTGTTTCCCTCTTGAGCACCAAAAAAAAAAACAAAGTAATTAAGTATTTAAGTGGGAGAAACAACTACAGTTTATCATGATAATAATATCAAAAATCATCCATTATTCAAGCTTATAAAATCCAATAATCATGTTCTCAAATGATTGGCTTTCACTCAACCTAAGTTAAGAAACTAATAACTCATTTTGAGATGAACAAAACCAAAACTCAAAGAAAAATTCATGCTTTCAAGCTTAATATGAAGGGTAAAGATGATTAAAGATAATGCATTAATAGTAAAAATTCTCGATAAGACAATAAACCTCTGAAAATGTCAAGATTTTGAAAACAAACATCTCTAACTTCGTTTATTTAATTTAAATACATACCTTAAAATGAGAAAAAAATAAAAATAAAATTTCAATCTTTAATTTAAATACCCCTAAATGGAGATTAAATAAAATAAAAGGATTAAAGATATATTTTTTCATTTTTTTTAATTTTTTGTTTATGTGTGTGTGCTTTTTTCGGTTTTTTTTTAGTGGAACAAAGATGGAAGTCTACTTATTTTATTCTAATAATCTCACCTTTTAATTTGATTGGCTTTTTCTTGATGCAAAAACATAAATACAACTATTTGTATTTAATTTAACAACTATTATAACCGTTGTTATAGCTCTTAATTAAATACAACTATTTAATAACAAAGATATGCATTTCAAAACTTACAAGCTGGAACTTTTCTATTGTTTCCCTAACACTAATAGGTGAAAACAAAATAATTGGGGATAACATGACTTGTAATATTGCTAAAGAGAAATAAAAAGGCTAAGCCCAAAAGAAAAGCCCGTATAAGATACGATAGAGATTCAAATTCAACCTAAGAAGATAAAAAATACTTTCGTCCTCCCAAAAATATAGAATTCTGGTCGTTTTTATGAACATAATGTTGAAAGCTAATGAAAACTCCTTTCCATATGAGATCTAGTACCTAAGAAGCATCCTATCTTCTGTGGCTTAAACTAAATAAACCACGAACCTCTAAGACAAGTTCGCTAGAGGTTAGGCAAGTTCAAAACACTTCATCAAGACAAAGACCTTGTTGTTATGCCAAGTCAAAAGGCAAAGAAAACAAACATTTCTCGTATATACAAACTACTAGAGTATTGCAGTCATCACAACCATTAGCTAAAGAGTAATAATAATTCAGGCGGTTAGATCTCCCTTCTGATTGCAGGAGATTCTAGAATCGATTCTCATTAACCGTTGTTATAGCTCTTAAGCACCCAAACAAAAATAAAAATTCATAACCATTAGCCGAGTTTACAAATTGCATTCACTTGTTAGCCCAAACCAACCTTAGAGATGAAAAGGCCTCAAAAAACCAACATTCTCCAATTTACAAACTACACTCGCAATAGTTAGCCCAAATCATATGAAATATAGACATATAGTTACGATCATATGTAAGCCCAAACCATATAAATCTACTTAGTAGCAGGAGGAAAAAATCAGCCCATAAAATCAAATGAAAAAAATAAAATAAAAATAAAAAATTGTTTGCAATCAATCAGCAATACACGAAGCATCAAACAAAACGACATTCATCGCAGATCACCAGGTAAACACCACTCTCTTCCTATCTTTCTCTCTCCTCCTCAATTCCTCAACGCTAATCATTACTTTCTACTCATCAATTGATTGAATTTTTGAGTTAAATTTTACTTTTTTTTTTTTTGCAGAATTTAATATCCAATTTCAGATTTCAGAGTTTCGATTTTTCAGTTTTTTTCTTTCTGGGGTTTATTCGATCCAAGTTAAAATCCAAAAAAGATTGGATTTTTGAGTAATTGGAGAAGAATTAAATCATGGGTTTCATTGTTACATCGTTAATTTTCTTGGTGGTTGGAATTATTGCTTGTCTTTGTACCAGAATTTGCTTCAACAGAGGACCTTCTACAAATCTGTAACTAATTTTCTCCCCCTTTTTAATTCTCTTTTTGTTGTTTTTTTTGATTTGTGATGTTTTGTTTTGGATTTTGTTGTTAAAGTTTTGATCTTTTTTATCTGATTTTGCTGTTTTGTGGGTTTACATTGTGCTTTTATATTTGTTTGGTTGAAGGTTTTAAGTCAACATTTGGGGTTAATGTGTATTTGATTGATCAAATGTCAAATTATTGATAGTAATTGTGTTTGTTTTTGTTGGTTGACTTGTTGATGAGGTGATTAAGGATTTAATTAAGTGATTAGCTCTAGTTATGATGATTACTATGATGTATAAGTTATTGGATAAATTAGAAGTGATTTGGGTTATTAAGAGATTAGATTGGTTGATGTAATAAGAAGCAAACAATTAGAAGTGTCAACTGTGTTGGATAGTTTGATGCTTATATGTTGATTCAATAATTGTGTGTTGGAAGTGCTTCTTGTTGATGGAGTAAACTGAAGGAGTGATCTTTGTTGGCGACGATGAGGGGTTGATTGGGGGAGAGATGAAGTTTGTTTACATAAGAACTGTTTCATAGGGGAAAGTGTGTGGATGCTCTAGAAGAAGTGGTTTCTATTTGTGGGTGTTAGAGTTGGTAGAAAGTAGATCTATCGTTTGGGTCTCGTTGGATGGGAGGTATTTGCCTTCTTTCTAATATTATTTGGAGATTGGGATACTGGGATTGAGATTTCTATTAATTATACGGACTGAGTAATGGTTCATGTAGTTGACCCCATCCTTTTGGATTAGGGCTTTGGTTATGATTTTGGGTACTGGCATTGGGGTTTTTATCTATCATATGAACATCACCAATGCACCAACCAAGGTTAAAAGCTCTTGCCTAAGGCGAGGTTGTTGTATGTGTCCAGATTTTGGAGTTATTGCATCTAATTTATACTGAAAACTCAATGTACCATGTAATTCAATTGAAAATCATATGTTTAATGGCAACTCATTTTGTTTGTGCTGGAAGTGTTAATGGCATAAACAGGTATCATATGTTCATATGCAACTCTTGTCTTTAAGGAGGACATGTTCCTTCCTTTCTTGGGTAAATTGCAGTTGGTAGAATTGTCGTTTAGGCAGATCTCCATTTGAATAGTTTCGTTATCAACTTATCACCAGTTCATAGTTTGACTTCAATACTATACTCGTACAGAGAACTTCTGTGCTTCATGTTTATTGAAGAAGGCTAATCAATTTTACTGCTCAAAGCCTCAAAGTATCCAGTCTCTCCACCTTCTCCTAGAACATGTCATTATATGTCTGTTGATTGCTCTTGTTCCCGCTATCAGTGTTTCACTGAAACGTCATTGCTTCCTTGTTTCATCAGCTGCGGAGATCCTTAAGTTTCAAAGCTACAGTGTTTTGTGATATAGTTGTTCCTGGCTTCCTGCAACATATTCTAGCAAGAACTTTGTATTTTACGGCTTGTTTCTCAGTTTTTAAAAATGCCATCTTATGAAATATATCTTCTTTTATTTTACCATTTTATGTTTCAGAAAATCCACAAATTTACCTCCTTAGTTCACTCTGACAGGTTCCATCAGTATTGGCAAACTCTCTTTCTCCTTCTTCATATCAATGTAATACTCTCGCCTAACTCTCTCTCTTATAAAGCTTCCATAACCACCATTTTTTGAACTTCCTCTTTCTCTCTTATAAAGCTTTGTATAGTGTCCGACTCGTCACTATTCCCCTCTCTCTCTCGAACTTGTATACAAAATCAGCTTTAATTGCAAAATTAAAAATTAAACAAGTAATTAACCAATTCAAAAGATAAACCCTAAAAGTCCCAAATTAAGTAAATTGGACCACTATTGTGTGTGTTTTTTTTTTTTTTTTTTTTTTTTTTTTTTTTTTANTTTTTTCCTTTCAAATGATTTGTAAGTAAGCTCTCATGGAAGTGAGCCAAATCCATGTTGTACGGAGTACAAGATGCTACTCTCTGTCACTGTAAAATTCGCATCATTTTTGAAGTTAATCCATGTATGGGCTCAATAGCCATGCTGATAATAATGAAATTTTGGGGATATTGTGTTTGCAATGTTTACTTTGAGAATTTTTGGTAATTTATAGGGAAAGAATAGAGGAAGGGAGGGATTTCGTTGACGTTGGGGCCCATAACAGAGACCGCCATAGGGAGAGCTAAGGTGGTGATTTTGTGGGTTTCCTGAAACATAAGGTGGTGAAATAAAATGAAAATATTGGTGGTAATTTTCGAAAGAAAAGAAAAAAAAAAAAAAGAAAATTAAGGTGGTAGAATACGAATAATCCTATTTTAGCTGTAGCCCTTGTTGAAAATTTCCTGCTTTGAGGTTCATATGTTAACTTTAAACCTAAGGCAGTCACAAAACTGTACGCAGTGCTGCATATTTCTTATTTGATGCCTGTTTAGTTAGCAAGAAAATTCTTTGCTTTGTTTTGATGAACGTAAGAAGCTTTAAAAACAAAATTAAAGGAAACTTAAAAAGATGATGCATCAAAGCCTTTTGATGGTTAGCACATGTTCTTGCTGGATATTAGGCACTGTTCATATTATTTGCGGGCTGAGGTTGCCTTTGGACTTTCAAGTCTATATTTACTCTTTTTAAGTATTTCACTCAAGCTAACTTAAGTACTGTTAGGGTATAATGTAAGAAAGGGACTTGTATTATTGGGTGACTGAAATTAGAGGAGTTTGTAGCCTGATCGAAGATAGTTTGTAATATCAATTAGGTGATTAACTTTGAAAGTCTAATCATTGTACAAAGTTTTTATACTTCTTTTCCTAGAAATATACGTGGAACTGAAAATATATATATCATTTTCAATGCATCAGCAGCAAGAGTTAGTATGGAAAAGTGTTTAACTATTTCTTAAGCAACTTATCTCATCCTATGTATGCGAATGTTATTATTGCGCTTAGTGTGTTAATCATATTTACTTGTACAACTGTTTACTTTCGTTTCTAAGATTTTCAATTTCAGAACAATCGGTGACTGATACGTTTTCATTTTGCAGGCTCCACCTAACATTGGTTATTACTGCAACAGTTTGTTGTTGGATGATGTAAGTCTATGTTTCTAACTTGTTTCCTTACTATTGATGTGGAAAAGTGAAAAAAAAGCTGTGAGTAAATGAAGTGATAGAAAGAAATGTGTACAAGGCATCTATTGTGCATTAGCTGTTTTTGGGCATTTGCTATCTGACACATAATAAGAGAAGTTGCATTGAAATTATAGTACCATAATCTTTAAATACTCGTGGAGTTGTAGGCAATTGTTTTGTCATCATACTATTTGCTATTTGTTCAGTAGATGCTAGATGGAACTATGGAAATTCTAGCAACTGTCCTCTCCCAACCATCCCAAATATCCCTTTCTTCTTTGTATTTGGATTATGGCGACGCTTCTTTATTACTTCTACTTGATGTAGATTATATCAGTAGAGAAAGTAAAAGTCGCACCGTCTATAGAATCTTGCATATATCAGGTTAATCAGAATCAGCTCAAAGAACCACTTAAATAAGGTTTAGGTTATTTATTGCTACTCGTGTCATTCCAGCAGTCATTTCTGTTGACTTCTATTCGACTTGGTTTTAGGAGATCAGCCTAGGTCTTTAGTTATGTTCGTGCTTCTGCATGAAAGCCTAGCTGCAGTATATGACCATATTTCCTAATTTTCTCGTGATCCACCATGCTTAACTCATGCTGTATACTATAAAATTGTGTAGGTGGGCTATTGTATATCTTGCACAGATGAAGCCCCTCATCAACCCAATTCTGAACGAAGCAGAGTGAAGCGGGTTTGTGAGCGGTTATTAGAAAGAGTGCTTCTTTAGATACCAAATGTTACTCGTACCATTTTGCAGATTTTCTGAGGAACTCATATTGAGAGCCGTGTCATGGCAGCGAATTCTCATGTGGATTTGTATGTATTCTATTTATTGTTGCAGAGAACCACCAAAATTCCTTCTTTTTGATTTCAACCTTCCCTTGTATTTTATGCACCAATCTACTTGTTTGATTGATGGATCTTCTATGTGGATGAAATAATAATAATTGGTTGATGGAATATAACAATATATTCAACCTAGTATTCTTTCATTATTGGCGCAATCCTCAAGGGAAAATAATGGCCAAGAGAAGCCAAATTCTTTACTTCTGTTATTTATTTAGCTGTAACTTATAATGGCCAAGGGTAATATACTACAATTAGTCAACAACAAATTATGTCCGATATACATACATCATTTGTTACACTATCTACCATCATCATCCATTCAAATTTTTAAATAGTGGTACCTAAACTAGTGTACAAACATTTGTAGCTATGTACAGTGTACCAAGCAAATTTCGAAACACTGCACCTAGAGCTTTTTATACCCTAGCTTCCTTGCTAGTACGACGATGGTGCTCACTCAACTCGTAGTTTCAACTACACTCTTTTTCGTAGTTCAATATTTTTCAAATCATAATCTTCATTATCATCATTAAATGACGAATGATAATCACCATACGAATCATCAAGAACCTCAATAGTAAAACACCCTATATTGCTCAACTTACTACCATTTAGCTTGTAATTTGCAGCATCATCAAGCTTCAGATTTGACTTTTGTTGCTCATTCTTGAGGTCCAGTTTTTTTTTTTTTTTTTGGCTCACTTATCAATTACTCCTTCTGTTCCTTATTATTCTTGACGGTCACTATTTACCCTCTCATCTTGATATAGGATATAATAATAGTGGTGGGGTCAAATTGGGGTAATAATTGATGGGAGAGAAACACGTTACAACGAATAGAAGCTTAATTAATGGGTGGTGTGTGGGGTCCATTTTAATAAAAAATATTAAAAATCTAATAAAGTTGTAATGTATAGAAAAATATAAAACATAGAGAAACAAGATATGTAAAGAAAAATAGGGAACGGAGGGAGTATCATGTTTGCTCACAAGTGCTCTTCAAAATTATCTTGTTTACTTATCTTTTGTGGTTTTGTTTTCCTAATGCACAATTTAAAAGAAAAACCTATCGTAACACCATTAAATTCCACCAATTACTTGAAAAGGATCTTGGTTGTAAATCAAAAAGGTGTTGTACGGGTAAGCACTTGTGCCGAAATAATCGCAACTGTCACGAAACCTAACAATCCATGTGTTTCTTTTGTCCAATCTCCATTACAGTATCTCGATATAAGGTGCTTTCTTTGAAATTGGTAGTTGAATTTGATGCACAAGCTAGCCAAAAAGAAAATGATTAAGGTGCTTTCTTTGAAGTTGGTAGTCGAATTTGATGCAAAAGCTAGCCAAAAAGAAAATGCTTTAAAAATAAGCTATACTCTTTACATGTAATGTCATATAATGCTTATACATAGTTTATTATTAGTTGCAATTAGTTGCAACACTTGATATTATTTGTGAGATATAAAAAATTCAAGTGTTGCAATTAATGAGAAATGGAGGTAGTAAAAAATTCAAGAGAAAGAATGTGAATTAAGACCAAAAAAGTACTCGACATAGTCAATTGATGGCGGAGACATTATGAACTGTGGAAAGCTTCCAAATTCAATTAAAGGTGAAGAGTGTATTGAGGTAGAAAGCTTGTACCTGACTATTTGGACAACAACTAGCACCATGGAAGATTGGAGGTAGAAAGCTTGTACCTGACTATTGGGACAACAACTAGCACTATGGAAGATTGGATGTAAGTTAATTTAAGTCCTAATTAATTAGGGTATGACACTATGAATTAATGGACATGTCCACAGAGAAGATATAAAATTTAATGTATTTAGGTGGCTAAATCTTTTTCCTAACAAGCAAATTAAATTATGTATATTTATTTGTTCTAATGAAATAAGATAATTGAGCGCCACGTACAACTTTATGCATTCTAAACCAATTAATCAATTATATCTTTAATTTAAATAAATTTTCATGACTTACAAAATGCGTAACTAAAAGCATTATGTGTTCAACTTTTACACACAATCAGACTTATATGCAACAGACCATACTATTAGTAGACCGTGCGGCAAGCCCATTAGTTAACAGGCCCAAACGACGTTAAATCAAGCAACCGGCCTAGTTTTTGTTTTCTGTTTTTTTTTTTTTTTTGGTTCTATTTTTTTCTTTTTTTAAAATTTTTTTTTTACATAACCGCCATCTTTCCTTCTTCTTTAAATCATTCAACAACTTTTCTTTCTCTCTCTTAACTTCCATTTTCAAAATTCGTTTCATTCTCCAAATTTTCGTAACCGTTTTCTCTCTCTAGTTTACTTTACATTTTCTTGTTAAATTGTGAAATCATTTCTCCATAACTGTTAGTTTCTTCTCTGAATTTTCAGAAAATTAGTAGTACATTGTTGTTAATTTTTGATTATCCATGGGTAGAAAGAAGCATTTAGTTAGAGGAGGCAAAAGTAGTCATTCTTCTGTTAAAGTTGTGAAAGGTAAGCTCGTTTTATTTTTCAGATTTTCATTTACTTTAAGTTTGATTTTGTGTTTAATGTTGATTTTGTAGTTTATAGTTGAGATGATTTTGTTGAATTGAAGTTTGTTTTCATAATTTTGTTTTCAATTTGTGAGATTAGGTTTTCTTTCTTTTACATTTGTGTTCTTTCATAGTTTGATTTCATATAAAAGTAAAATGTTGATGTTAAATTTATTAAAGTTAGGTTTCTTGTGGAATAATTGATTTTTGTACTTTTGATGATATGAACAATGTGAATTTGTTTGTTGTAGAATAAATAATTTTTCTACTTTTGATGATATGAACAATGTTAGTTTGTAATTTTAAAGATCTAGTAACCATATGTTCTTATTTTGTAACCCTAGATCTACAAAATTGTAATCAATTGTTTCGTTTTTTCACTTATAGTTTTGTAGTTTATTTAGGTTTTTCATTGATTTAGTTTTTTTAGAGGTTACTATGTTCTGTATATTCTGGTTAGGATTTGTGTTTCTAATGGTTACCGTTATTTTTCAATGGATTGTATTATGTTCATTCTATGGTTACTGATTGGTGATTTGCATGGTTACTTGTATTGATTTTTATGGTTACATTGTTGTGGTTGAATTGTTAGTTACTGAATAGTCATAGTATGGTTACAAAATGATCATTGTTACGGTTACTTTATAGTCAGAGTATGGTTATGTATGTTTATATTTGTGGTTACTTTGTTTTGTTTGTTGTTGCCTAAATATTTAAAAAAAGCAGTAACTATTTTAGTGGTTACTATTTAGTTTTTTAATGGTTGTTAATGGTTATTTAGTCTTTAACATGGTTACTTGTGGTAATTTTTATGCTTAAACTATTGTGTTTACATGTATGTTGATATCTGTGGTTACTTTTTTGTGTTAGAATGGTTATATGTTTATTGAATGATGGTTACTGATTCTGTTGTCACAATGTCTTTAGTTGATGATAAGAAGAAGAACTCTCAGAATACTTCAATTGATAAAAATGATTCTGAAAAAAATGAAAAGGATGAAGAAAATCAAAATGTTGAAGATGAACAAACGGAATCTGATAGTGAGAAGCTGTCTACCTATTTGAAGAAGCCAATAAGGAGTAAAAAGGTTACCATGGCAACTAAAAGAAAACTTTTTGTTGCTAATGAGGAGCAAACAAAAGTTGACAAAGTTGAGGATGAGACAGCTGAGAAGACTGAGGTCACTTTAGTTGCGAAGAAGCGTCCTAGGGTGAAGCAAATTGGTTCCACAGAAGAGAAAGATACTAAGCGTCATGTTTCCGATGTTATTCTTAAACGAGAGAACGCAGTAGTTGTTGGTGGTGATGCTGATGTTAATGTTGGTGTTATGAGGCCAAAGTGTTTGCCAACTTCTGTGGTTAATCTTAGACGTTCAAGTTCTTTCACTAACGAGCATAAACAAGCTGTGCATGATATTGGTTTTGGAAGTTTATTTCACTTACATATTACTGAAATTCCATATGATATGATTCGTTGGTTATACAGTGTTTTTGATACTCATGCTAGATCAATGGTTCTTAGTGAAAGCAAAGAATATCAGTTGACATGTGCTGATGTTCATGATGTGTTTGGTATTCCTATTGGCCTTTTGAAAGTCCCTATTTCTGGTTCTAGTCAAGACAAGGAAATGAAGGAAGCTTTTAAGGAAAAATTTGGTAGAAAAGGTGTAGTGAGTGTCCCTATTCTAATAGATTTGCTGACAAATGATCAAGACATGAAATCAGGGAATGCTGATTTCAAAAAATGTTTTTTGATGTTGTGCATGATTACTATATTCACTCCAAGTCTAAACCGGAATGCAGACTTGAAGTTTATAAGGGCGTTACAAGATATTGATGAAATAAAGAATTTCAGTTGGTGTTTGTATGTGTTATATCAGTTTACAGAAACTATGTCACATTATCAGCCTACTCAAAACAACATTGGAGGGTGCACTTTATTTTTGCACATTTCCTATTTTCATAGGGTGTTGTTTAGCGGTATTAGGTTGCCTAAATCTCTTCCTTTGATTAGACATTGGAATAATGAAAAGATGAGGAAGAGGATCAAAGATGAATCACCTCGTTTTGGTTCTGGACAGTTGGATAAGGATTTCCCTGTTACTCCTATTCTTGTTGAAGTTGATTCTGGTGATTCTGATGATCATGAAGAAGTTATTAAGCATGAGGAGGATGATTCCAAGTATCAAGACAAAAGAAAGGATGATGATGAACAGTCCAAGTATGAGGAGCAAGTTAATGTTAGCTTCAATTCTGATTTTCCTGATGTTTCTTCTTCTTCTCAAACTGTCAGTTACTCTCTTCCTGGTTTTCTATTGTCAGATGACCAAATTGAACAACAAAGTAAAAATTTAAGTAGTTGTACCTAATTTTCTTTTTTTGTTTACTTTTGTTATTTTTATTGGTTACTGTATGAGTTATTAGTGGTTACTTTACCTACTTTAATGATTATGCTGTTTTCTGTTTTCATGGTTACCATATTGATTTGCAATGGTTACTTTGTTTTCTTCCTATGGTTACAGAACAATTTTTAAATGGTTACTTTTTGGTTTTTGTCTTATTTTACTTATTTTCTTTTCATGGTTACCAAATTAATTAATAATGGTTACTTTGTTTCTTTGTTATGGTTACACACTTATATTTTTAATGGTTACTTTGTTTCCTTGTTATGGTTACAGATTTATTTTCTAATGTTACTTTGTGTTTTGTGTATAATTACTATGTTTTTTTTATGGTTACCAAATTAGTTGGTAATGGTTACTTTGTTTCCTTGTTATGGTTACTTTATTTTTTAATTGTTACTTTGTGTTTTGTGTATGATTATTATGTTTTTTTAATTTTACGCTTACCAACTTAGTTGGTAATGGTTACTTTGTCTTCTATGATGGTTACTTTGTTTTGTGTTTATGGTTACTTTGTTTTCATTTTATGGTTACTTTGTATTGTGTGTATGATTATTATGTTTTGATTTCATGGAATGACCTTTTCATATATAGTTACTTTTCTTAATGCGCATGGTTACTTTTTTAATTTCCTTTACAATTTATTGTTCTTGAAAAATTTATGTTTAGAGAACAAATTTCTGATGGTTACTATTATGTGTTTTTATGGTTACTATCACCCATTTTTACGGCTAATTTTTTGTTATCAGCGGTTACTTTTAATAGTTATAAGTATACAATTTTGATTATTATTTCTATCTATTTTATTTTTAATTTTCAGGATCTTGAGAAATCTTATTTGTATTTGCAACGAGATATGAAATTATTTTCATATCAATGTGACAAGCGAGTTGAAGGTATTAAAGATCATCTTCACGATGTTTCCAGAGGTTCACAGGGGTCCAAGCCTGTTGAAAAATCATCTTCTCCTGCTCTAACCAATTCTGATCCTATTTATAATGAAGATGGTTTTCATGAAATGATTGACAATATTGTTAAAGAAAATCTCAAGTTTAAGACAGTTGCAAATAATTTGCCTCCTTTCAGTTACTTTTACTGCTCACAAAGTTTACCTGATCCACCTAGTGTCGATGAAGGTTTGCTTAGTGAGATGTTGTGTCAAGAAGCTGCAAAGGTTCAATTTGAGGTTCAATCTACATCTGAGATGCCTGAACTTAAATGTTCCCAAGCAATTAATGAAGTTTTAGCTGATCTTGATTGTTATGATTTGGCTGATGATGCTGCACAAGAAGTTTGTCATCCAACTACTTCAAATGTTCCTGCTAGCTGTGATTTACCTTCTGTTGAGGAACAACATGTTTCAATTCCTGCTACTGTTGTTGTTGATTCTATTCTTGGAAAAGACATTGATGGTGAGTCTCACAAAAAAGATCAAGATGAAGCTAATAATGATTCTGATAATAAAGATGAAGATGAATCTGATAAGAAGGACAATGATGTTGATCAAGGCGATGAGAATAAGGAGAATGATGGTGATGATGATGATGACAATGATAGTGATGATAATGACGTTGGTAATGATAATGCTGGTGAAGATAATTCAAGTAGAATGGGAGGTGATGGTAAATGTTGTGTTAATAAGAGAAATGATGGTAAGGAAAGTGATGATAAGCACAATGATTGTGAAGGAACAGATGAGAAGGAAAAGGATGGCAAAGGGAGTGATGAAAATTTAAATAGTGATAAACGAGAGGTTGAAGCAAGAGATTCTCCATTTGTTAATCTTGAAGACTTTGAGGATTTGTCTCAACTTGCAAGCGAAAGTTCTTCACCTGGTGTTCAACCTATTCATGTGATTCAAGACTCTCCTTCTGTTGAACCTGTTACTACTCAAGCTATTGGTCAGAAAACTAAGATTGGAAAAACTGAAAAGTCATCAAAAAAGGGTTCAAAGGTATTCTGAAAATACCAACTTTTGGTGCTGATAATGAGTTAGTAGACAAGCCGGTTAATGTTAGAAAAAAGAGGCCAACTGTTAGTTTTCAGAAAAATACTAAAACTAAGAAGAAAAGAAAAGTAGTAATTGAAGCTTTTGTTTGTGGTTGTACACCTGAAGAGTCAAGGGAAATTCTTGAGAAAAAATATGCTGAAATGTCTGACAATGATGATTATGAGGATGATGATGAGTCAACTGTTATGCAGTCTAGTGTTGCTTCTATTACTAATGATGAAGGTCATTATTTTTGGGATAAGTACATATAGTCTAATATTGATTCTGATAAATTTGGAGGTTTTGCTGATTTCCCATTGGTGTCAAAGGCAATGAGAAGTAACAAGAAGCTTATGACAAGAAGTATGAATTATTTGAGGCTTCGAATTGCTGATTACTGCTTTGTGAAAGGCTACTATGGTAAAAAGTATGTTCTTCCAAACTATTGTGTTTGTTGTAATTTAATAGGGTATTAAATGTTATTCTACCCTTTTTGAGTTTTTAAGTATTAACTTATTGGTTACTTAGTTTAATTGTACTGGTTACTTAGTTGTTTTCCTTCAATTTTATTATGACTTTTTAATGATTTGTTATTGATTACTTTTCTTCTTTAAAATAGTTACTTAATGATTTATTAATAGTTACTTCAATTTTTGTAATGGTTACCTGGTTTGGTTTTTACTGGTTACAGAATCAGATGATAATGGTTACTTATTTTGTTTTTTGTTGGTTACAAAAATAGCTTGTAATGGTTAATTTTCTTAGTTTCTTGGTTACTTATTATATTTTTTTAATGGTTACTTTTTGTTAGTTTCATGGTTACTTATTAAATTTTTGTAATGCTTAAATAATCCTTTTCTATTGGTTACTTTGTTGTTTTATTTTTGGTTACTTAGTCACTTATTTCTATCTTATTTAGTTTTTAATGTTTTAGTTAAATGATTACTTTTTTTGTTACTTTTATTTTCAGTTATGGTTACAGAATAGTATTCTATTGATTACTTGCTAGTTTTTCAGTGGTTACTATTTTGCTTTTTAATGGAAACTTATTACTAATCAATTGTTAGTTAGTTATGATTTTCTTTTTGTTTCAATTGTTGATTTCTCTATCATGTGTGTTTCTTTCTTTTAGTGAAGAGATTGTTCATAGTACACCCAAATTCTTTTGTCCAAGAGAAGATATGGCTACTCTTCGTCCAATGAAGATGGTTACTAATCGAGTTTTGGATTGCTTTTTGATGATGCTGAATCAATATGAAGCTGATCATGTTGGTTCTTTATCACCTAGATACATCTTTGGTACTAATCGCATGGTATGAGATTTTATTTTATATGCGTTTTATATAGTAAATATTTATTTTGTGTAGTAAATATTTATTGTTACTGTTTCAGCATCCTTTGCTCAAAGCTATTAGTGAAGGAGAAAAGGACGAGTACAAAAAGTAAATTTATGCTTCTTTTCAAACTTGGATGGACAATCAAACTGCTTCTTTTGAAGTTCATGATCCTGTTTTGGTAAATTATTTTATTAAAAGTACTTTTATCCTTATTCAAATAATCAAGTTTCTTACAATTTTATTTATCTTTGTAGATATTTGTGCCTATTCATGCCCAATTGCATTTCTCTTGCATTGTTGTTAACTTTATCGATTGTACAATCGATTACCTTGACAACAGAGTGTACACATACAGAGATGAAAAGAGAAAGTGTGACGTTGTTGGATTTAACGACGATGTTACTCTTTTTTACACAATTAGCCGTTTCTTGGTGAGTAATTTTTATTTGTTGTTGTTAAACAAATGTTATTGGTTACCATAGTAGTTATTGGATGGTTATCATATCGGTTTTGAATGGTTACTAACTCTTATTTATTGGGTTTAAACAAATATTATTGGTTACCAAATTAGTTCTATTATGGTTACTTTATTGTTTTTGTATGGTTACTTTATGTTACTTATGTGATTGTTACTTAATTGTTTTTAAATGGTTACTAATTTAGCTTACTCATTGATTTTAAACAAATTTTAGTGGTTACCAAATTAGCTTTCTGATGGTTACCTTATTGTTTTGGATTGGTTACTAATGCTTCCTAATGCTTACTAATTGCTTAATTGTTGTTGGTTACAGAAGTACTTCTCTGATGGTTACTTGATTTATTCTTAATTGTTTCTGATATGTATTTTTTGTAGAGAAAATACATATCAGGGTTTTTGGAAAGCATTGGAAATGAGAATGGAAAAGATATTTTGACATTTCCTATTCGACAAATTCCATTTGTTTGGCAACGGTTACCTTCAAATATGGATTGTGCAGTTTTCATGCTCTATCATTGTTGTGTTTATGTCGGTAAACCATTCACTTCTTCATATATTGTACATATATATTCGAGATTTTTAATTTAATTAATTTGTTTTTTTTTTCATATGAAGGCAATGAGTCGACATGTGTTTCGTGCTGAAATTTGTGCTTCTCTTGTTTTGTCTGATATAAACATCATGCGTGATCCAATATTACGTTGTGTTGAAGATTCAATTCAACAAAGTAAAGATGTTTTGAAACACGTACTTGAATATGAGAAACAAAAACAATTGAGGAAGAAGAAAGAGAAGAATGAGACTAAAGAAAAGAAGGTGGAAACAAAAGCAAATAAAGAAGAACCAAATGAAATGAAGAATTGAATGAATTAAAAAATATTAGTATTAGTTTGCTGAACTTTTACTACCTGTAATAGGTTTTAATTTTTACTTTATCGTATGTAATACATTTGGTAGTTTGTAGTACATTTGGAATTGACAGTTTTTATTTTTCTGTTTGTAATGGTTACAAATTAGATTCTACTATGGTTACTCTGATTATCTTATATGGTTACTTTTTCGTTTGTCATTTTAGTGATTTCTTATTTTATGATTACAAATTATGGTATTTTATGATTAATCTTACATGCTTACTTATTTTTTTAATTTATTAAGTTATAGTGATTACTTTTTGTTTTTTAAATGGTTACATTGTTGTAATTTTAACAACTCGAAAATATAACACTAATTCTGTTGGTTACATTATAATATTGAAGTGGTTACTTCAATTGATTATATTGGTTACTTTCTGGTTATGCTAATAATGTTGGTTACATTATAATATTGTAGTGGTTACTTTAATTGATTATAGTGGTTACTTTTTGTTTTTTCAATGGTTAACTCGAAAATATAACACTAATACTCTTGGTTACATTAAAAAAGTAAAAATTCATTTAAAATAATAACTGAAATAACAATATCATGTCAAAAAAAATACAAAGTAATTCAAATTAATGTTGCTTTTAGAATTGGAGTTTTGGTACCAAATTCTCTATTCACACCTTTTGCTATCATAGCCTTTGTCTTCTTTATATTTGGTTGCATGTTTTTCTCAGATTGTACTTTTCCTCTTTTCTTTCGACCTTTTTCACTTATGTTTGCTTCTTCATTTCCTTCTTCTGCTTCATTTTGTTTGCATATTATCTCAATCAATTGATCCATTTCAGTTGTCAAGCATTTCTGAGCTTCTTCATACTTTTGTCTGGTCTCTTTGTATTCTTGGCTCTTTAAAATCAAATTGTATGATCTTCTTGCCATCTCTGTTCTCCAAGGCATAAATTTCTCCTTTTGAGCTACACTTTCATTCTGTTGCTTTCTTTTGTCCCTGATTTCACTCTTAGCTTTCTTTTTCCATCTCTTACATATATGTATATCTGGAATTCTAGTTACATAATGTTGCATAAGTACCCTCAATCCATGGTAACATAACCATCCAACTTCTTCAAAATTTTTACATGTGCATTCCACCAGGTTTGTTGCAGTATTGAAGTTTACATGATGAATTGAAGTGTCATCATTCTCAATTTGCACTTCATACATGAATGCTGAACCTACTTCATCCTTCTTTTTCATTATGCTTCCAATAGCATAATTAAACTCAGATTCAAAGTCCTTGAATAATGTTTGTGTATATATTTCAGCTGCATGTTTTATCAGTCCAAACATTGGAAGAGTTGATGTTGGCATTGAGTTTGAGCATTTAAAATCTTCATTGGATTCATTCCTCCTCCATCTCATTACTGTTTGCTTGAAAATCTTGAAGAAATCCGTCAAACTTGTGTTCTTTGTAGCATTAAATCCGATTGCATTGTTGGTACTTTCACTTCTTTGTGAAGACAATATACCAGTTGAAAAAAAGTCTTTACTTAATGTTGTGCACCATTTTTCACGCTGAGAATAAAGTTTCGCAAACAACTTACTTCCTTCAAGTTTGTATTTGGAAATCATATTTTCCCAGCATTGATCAAACTCTGGTTTTGAAACACAGCCAATCAAACACTTGTTGAAGTCTTTTTTAAAATTGTTGTCCTTTTTCAAAGAACCAAATCTTCCAATAGCATTTTTAATTAAATGCCATATGCAAAGCTTGTGTCTAATTCCATGAAAAGCCTGCAGCAATGAAAAAATTAGTTAACTTTTTGTTTATTTAATATGGCTATTCAACTATCTATTAATGGTTACAGTTGAAAATCATATTGGTTACTAATTAATCCCAAATATAAAATACCTTTGGGATTGCATTTGCCATTGGAAAATCTTGGTCAGTGAATATTGTTGTAGGTTGAAGACCACCCATTGATTTCTTGAAGGTACTTAGAAGCCATTCAAATGTGTCTGTTTATTCATCAGCAATGAATGCACAAGCAAACATTACATTTTGCCAATGGTTGTTAACACCAACAAATGGAGCACAAATCAAGTTGTATTTGTTTGCTTTGAATGTTGTATCAAATATCATAACATCTCCAAAAACACTGAAATCTTCTAGCATTTGTGAATCTCTCCAAAATATTGCTGTGAGCTTATTCCCTTTTTCTTCTCCACCCATTTTTAATCTAAAAAAAAAGTTTGGATCTTCTGCTTGCTTAAGATATAAGTTGTCTATTACATTCCGTGCATCTCCACCTTCTATTTCTTTCATCTTCTTTCTTGATATGTAGTTCAAATGATCCTTTAAAGTGTGCCCAACAGAATCAATTCCACCAGCTTCATGAGCCATTAAGTTGTATGATTGTGTTGCTCTTAAACCACTCTCTAACATTTTGTCAATTGCTTTTGCCTTCTCAGGAGTGATTTTTCTCTCTGATCTTTGTAGGTGTTGCCATTCTGTCTTTGTGAGTTGATGATTATGAGACATAACATGTTCAACAACTTCAAATGTTCCATCATCTAGTAGTTTTGCCTTCAGATATGCCTTACATCCTGTTCTAGTAATTGGAACTTGCTTGCCCTTTCTTTTCTTTTGACCAGGTTGTGGTGGAGTATTTTTAATTGTTCTCTTGCATCGAAATCCTTCTTTTGAGCAAACAAATTGTTTTGCTGTCATTATTCTATTTGTTCCTTGTGTATATCTTGTAGTAGATTTTCTAACTCCAAATCCAATAGCATTAGCATGTTTGATGTATGCTTCATAGATTTCATCTGATGTTTGTGCTCTAAATCCCAGCAAACTGCCTTTGTAGTTGTCCTCATCTTCTTGTGGTTCATCATCATCATCTTTGTCTTCTATTCCAACTTGTTGCTGCTCATTGATTATAGTTGAATAACATTGTTTTATAAACATAATGGTTACTCTATTTTTGTACTTGAATAATTCTTGGTAAATATTTTTTGTAGTTACTTATTAGTTTTATCTATGGTTACAAAACATCTCTTTAGAGGTTACTAAGTAGTAGTTTCTGTTTTTACAAATTATATTTTGTGGTTACTTATTAGTTGTTTACATGGTTACTAAGTAGTTTATCCAATGGTTACAAAATATTTTTTTGTGGTTACTTGTTAGTTGTTACATTGCTTATAAAATATTTATTATGGTTACTTATTATTTGTTTCGATGGTTACAAAATACCTCTTTAATGGTTACTTAGTAGTTTGTTCAATGGTTACAAAATATTTATTATGGGTACTTATTAGCTGCTTTAATGGTGACAAAATACTTCTTCAGAGGTTACTTAGTAGTTTATCGAATGGTTACAAAATAGTTTTTTGTGGTTACTTATTAGTTGTTAGAATGATTACAAAATACTTCTTTATAGGTTACAAACTTCTGTTTTTTAGTTTACTTAGTAGTTTTTCAATGGTTACAAAATATTTATTATGGTTACTTATTAGTTGTTTCAATTGTTACAAAATACCTCTTTAGTGGTTACTTAGTAGTTTGTTCAATGGTTACAAATTATTTATTATGGTTACTTATTATGGTTACAAAATATCTCTTCAGTGGTTAATTAGTAGTTTTTTTAATGGTTACAAAATATTTTTTGTGGTTACTTATTAATTGTTTCAATGGTTACAAAGTATTTTTTTGAGGTTACTTAGTAGTTTTTTCCGATGGTTTCTTAATATAATGTTCTACAATTACTGGGTGGATACATTTTTTTTTTTAATTTTTTTTTGTTACTCTTTCCACCTTCAATAGTTACTGAATGGTACTTTAATGGTTACAAGATAGTAATTGCAATATTTAATATTGGTTACTAAGTAATACTTCTATGGTTATTTAGTAGTAAATAAAATATACGGCTTTCTTAATTTTAATATTTTTACAAAGAAATTTAAGTATTACTTTATAGTGTATAATGGTTACTATTATGCCATCTTTATATTTATAAATATTTGTTATCAATTAGTGTATATCAACAGTATTTAATCCAACATGATGAAGAAACTGATTACCTTGAAGCTCCAAGTTATTGTAAATATTTTCGTCAATATCATTAGTATTTAATCCAAGATGCATCAATGAGTCTTCTATTTCATCAATTTCCATTGATTCTTGTGATTCTTCGAAATTATTAGCATCATAGGTTCCTGAATCTGAAGAAATTGTCGATTTTGAATTACTTTTTGAACAATTATCTTCATTCCCCATTAAAGCTGCAGCTAAATTTGGCTTTCAATTGTTGTGTAATTTCTAGGGTTTTTCACAATTTTTTGGGGATTTGTTTCTCTTTTTTTCTCTCTCTTTTGTTCTGCGTGTTTTTCTCTCCCCTTTATGATTGTATTTTCTCTCTCCTCTCTTTCCGTGTTTTTTTGATTTTTGACGGTTTCTTTTTTTTTTTAAATTAACGTCGTCAGTTAACAGTCAGTTGCACCATTATGCTGACGGTGCAACTGGGTGCACAGAAAACGCGCCCTTTTACACATTGGTATTTAAGGATTAATCTTTATACATTCATTTTATACAGCGTTGCGTTGGATTTAATCTTTTCTAAATCAATCATATTCAACTTTACATTCACATGAAAAAATCAATTAAAATAATATATAAAACGGGGTATCACATAGGAGCTAATCTAGTTCATATTAGATAAAGAAGTATGCAATATAATCGGTCAAAAAAATTTAATTAATGAAAAAATCATCGTAATCATAATAATAATTATATATATTGATATTGAAATCTGATCTCCCCAACAATAGACCAACCTTCTTCATGACCATCTACAGAATTCATCACATAACCTACATCATATAACCCTACACACCCATCATCTTCATCATGTATTATAACATCGTCATTATAATTATCATTACAATATTCTTCTTTCTCTTGTTCATCATCTTCATTATCGTCGCCAAGATCATCATTAAAGAAAGAACGATAATCAGTATCCAAATCATCAATAATCCTAGAAGTCGAGTACCCACTACTCCGCGATGAAGAACCATGGTTTACAGCAGCAATAGATGATCTAACTTTATTTGTGCTTTTAGACTTGACATTGGATTTGCTAACTGGTTGAACATGCATGACAATCATTGCATTGCACCTTTTCACACTTGCCAGTGAACTTTGAGCGGTTTATTGGTTTCAGGGCTGTAAAATTTAGGTAATCCACAATATTTGCAAATAAAATAGAGCTTTATATATACGAAATTTGTAGAGGAAAATATTATTTTGCTAATTAATTTCATCTCAAAAAGTGAAAATTGATAATAGTTTAAAAAATTAATTGAGATTGAATGAGAAAAAAAATGGAAGGGGAGAAGTTTAAGTAATCGTTGATTCAAGTGATTGAGATAATTAGATTGAATCTATACATATTAAAAATCACCAAACCTTAACTATTCAAATGAATAGTTGAATAATGCTTCACATGCTTCACTCACACATGTCTTCAATCTCGACCGTTTATCTCCTTTTCTCACCCCCATTCAATCTTAACCGCTCATCTTCATATCCTTAACGATTCATCTATCTATATTCTCTACTTATTAAAAAGCCTCAATAATGTCAAACACTATTCATGTGAATAGTTAAATAGTGTTTGATGTTGAAGTGTTATGCCATGTGTTTAGTGTGAGCCGCATTATGCATGTGTGTTTGCTTCAGTTTTCCTCCATGTGTCTCTTTCTCTCCACCTCACCTTGGCTCTAACTTCATCTAACTCTCCTCATGCGACCCTTTCTTCTCCCAAGGGAAATATGAGGTTGCATGTACCTTTAATCTAAGAGGAAAAAAATGGTGTTCAATTAGAATGTATGTAAAGCACTCTTGTGTTGCATGTATCTTTTAGAGGAGAAAATGGTTGTCATCCCTACGACCCTTTCCTCTCTCAAGGGAAATATGGTGTTGCATGTACTCTCAATGGAAATATGGTGTTGCATGTACCTCTAATAAGAGGAAAAAATGGTGCTCATCTACTTCCTTTAGCGACCCTTTACTCTCTCAAGGGAAATATGGTGTTGCATGTACTCTCAATGGAAATATGGTGTTGCATGTACCTCTAATAAGAGGAAAAAATGGTGCTCATCTACTTCCTTTAGCGACCCTTTACCGGAAGAAAGTTGCTGCTCATCTATGTAAGTCAGTGCGACCCTTTCCTCTATCACAACACTACTTCCTCTATTAATGCATATATTCTCTTATCTCTCATTTCTCAATCAAAGTAAAATTGGTGCTCATTTACATCATGTTTTGCGACCTTTTTCTACTTGCTGCATGTATACCTTCTTCTCCTCACCTCTCCTCTCCTCAAAAGAAAAATGATATGGGCTTTGTATTGTGGTGAAGGTGGTAACCGAAAAACCCAAGAATGGTATAGATATGAAGGATACCACTAGCATGCAAGCGTTTCAGTAATAAGAAAGAGATATGAGTCTTCCTCCACTAGATATTAAGGATACCACTAGATGAGCTAAATGATTAATGTTTTTGATTTGTTTCCCCACCTCTCCTCTCCTCAAAAGAAAAATGTTATGGGCTTTGTATTGTGGTGAAGGTGGTAACCGAAAAACCCAAGAATGGTATTGTCACCATAGATATCAAGGATACCACTCGCATGCAAGCGTTTCAGTAATAAGAAAGAGACATAAGTCTTCCTCCACTAGATATTAAGGATGCCACTAGATGAGGTAGATGATTAATGTTTCTGATTTGTTTCCCACTAATAATGATATTTTTTATTAGATAAACTTCCTCCACTAATAATGACATGGCCCAAAGAATACGCCCTTATAGAAGAATGCAATTCTTTTCTTCCTCCACTAGTACTAACAATGATATTTTTTTTTTATAAAATAATCTTTCTGGAATATTGTTAGCATATAAATTACTAACCTGAGAATCACAATTTGCTCTCTCTCCTGAAATAATGTTTATTTCTATTGCATTTGATTTTGATTTTTGAGTTTGATTGACTTTGATTATATTATAATTAATTGGTTAACATTGATTAATCAGAAATCAAAATTAGTAATAAAAATTCTATAACTGATCATCTGCTTATTTGATTTTGCAGTTGATTAATCAGAGTTTCTGCATGTATTTATTCTTCTTTTCCTCTCCTCAAAATCAAAATGGTAATTGAAATTGAAAAACCCAAAATGGTAATCGAATTGAAATAGTATTTATTTGGATTGCATTTGATTATGATTAATTAGTTGTTATTGATTGATCTACACATCAGTATTTGCAATAGGAATTTAAATTACACATTATAATTCTGTTTATTTGAATTTGCAATTGATTAATTAGAGGTAATCAACAATAGTCATAATAACATGTGTTTCCATTATGATTGACAAAATAAGCAATTTTTTAAACGTAAGTGATTTTCGTAGGTGGCTTTAAATCCCCTAATTAATATTATTAATCACAAATTCGCATAATCACGAATTCGCAGAATATTAGTAATATGATTTATTTTATTTGTAATCCATGTTTAAGCCATGTTTACTAATTAATCATCTATTTATTTGAATTGCATTTGATTTTAATTAATTGGGTGACATTGATTTTGACTAATCATATATTGGCAATCAAAATTCTATAATTGGTTTATAGTTTGACTATTGTAGAAGGAAGTACTGTTTTGGTTTGGTTGGAGCTCCATTGTAACTACACTTGGTTCCACAATTATAATAGAAAGTGATAGGCACTAGAGGAAAACAAGGTAGGTATAGCTTTTTTACTTTCATGTTCACTAGAACACTCAATGCTTATGTATGTTTACTTTCACACTCAATTAGGATTTGAAATTACATTTAGCATCAAAATTATGAACATCATAATTCACCTTTATTCACATAGGCTCTCCTCTACTTCTGCTTCTACTCACCTTTTTATTCACCTTTATTGTTCACAAATCCATCACTGAATGCTATTGAAAATGTTTTGATTTTGAAGCTTTTGTGATCCTAATTAATGGATTTTTGCTTTGTTTAGTTTGTTCTTGTGAGTACTTCCCCTTGTTTTCCTATTGTGTTTGTTTTTGAGTTTAGATGAGATTGGTTTTGATTGTATAATCTCAGAAGTTGACTTGGGTTTAATCATGCTCTGAATTATGAGTTTATTGCACCATAGTAGAAATAATTAAATGTAAGTACCAAGTAGGCGTCAATATGAAAGTAATTTAGGTATGTACTGTTTACTATAAGACAAGTTCATATCTCAGTTACTTTCATGGAAAACCTTTGTATTTATGATATTAACACCTATTGAGACACTATTTTATGCATCGATATATGTGGCATTAGGCTACACTTTGCTCCAACTACTTTTACTATCTCCCTTTCTTTACTATCCAATAAATTCAACTCAAGGTTTTCGAAATTTACAACAAACAACTATGGATTAAACATTTGGAACACCGCCCGCTTAGTGCGCGTGCTTTCAACTAGTTGGGAAAAAAAAAGGGGAAGGGAAAAAGTTTAAGGTTTTGATTGAATAGATTTAGGAGAAAAAAAAAAGGGAAGTTTTGCTATTACTGTAATAAATGATTACAAGAATTGAACCCTTGACTCTTAGGTTAAAAGCTATCACTCTAACCATTACTCCAACTTTACTTATTAATCTTAATATAAAATTAATATAGATATATCCAGATTTTGGGGGCCATGTGCGGTCAATCACCTTGCACATCCCAAAACCGCCCCTGGTTGGTTTGTTGGAGACTTTGGTGAAAATACCTGCAGTTGGCGGGGAATCAATTTTGTTAATGATTCTGCCTAGAGGTTTCGAGTCTAGCTAGTGGCGGCAACGATGACATCAACGATGGTGGTGGTACTACATAGTTTGTTGGTACCATACCATGTGGAAGAACTTCCCTTCTCATTGTTATTATTTTTTTGTTGATTGTGTTTGAGGTTGTTTGTTTGGGGAGGAAAGGGAATTGAAAAGAAGATAGAATTGAGGAGAAAAGGATGAGATTTTACAAGGTGTTTGTTTGTTATTTATTATAGGAGGGAATTAAGGGAGGTCTAAAAGGGTTGAATTTTGATGGGAATTGCTTGGAGACCAAGTATTTGTGAGGGGTAAGGCAAATTATTTGTCTCCAATTTGTGTCATGTGATTAATCCACTTAAGGCTTAGCCAGTTAGGCTGGTGCGAAAAATATTTGCTCATTCATTATTGGACCATTTTGTGTGCGTGTTAAATTGTTAAAAAACTTTTTTTTAGGCCCAAACATACCGCAAGTTCAGCCACAATTCTATATCCATGTTGAGAAAATGAGCATTTGACGATCCAATATAAATATATAAATAAGAAGAAGAAAAAAAAAAGAAAGATGTTATATAATAACCATTAACCAACATACAGGAGTGTAGGAGAAACGTACACAACACAACTCACAATACAATGATTTTATTTTACACATAAATTCCACGGAATTAGATCATTGTAAAACCAACATGTGGCTTTACTTATTTATTCATTAACACATTATGATATGACCGTTGTAATTTTCCTTAATGTTGGTGTTCTTGTGGTAGCCAAGTACTTCAACAGCGCACTTAAGAGCATCCACACTCCTGTGTAATCATGGAAAACCAATAAAATCATTAATTAGTTGTAGACAAGTTAAAGTGTACAAATTAGGAAGATCAAAATTATTCGTTTTGCTCAAAATAATAGTCACGTACGTACTTGATCATGTATAGTAAATTAGTGATTAAATTATGTTGTCATGTATAATGAGGCCGGGGATATATATAATGATGTTGATGTATAAGTGATTTGGGACCGAGGGAGTATTTTGTCCATATTGTCGCGTAGAAAAGTAATAAAAAAGTGGGAAAAGGGCTCAAACAAATTTATGTAGTAGTATGTATTAGATGTTAATTACCTTCTTGACGGAGATTCCAACAGACTCGAGGTAGTTGTTGTGCCTTCCGAAGAATCCGACGATAGGGCCTTCGGTTGGGAGTGGAGATGAGAAACAGTGCACATTTTCCACACCGCATCCTTGACCATATGGTCCATACCCAGATGGACATAAATTAGTGTGGATCTTCATTGTAGCAATAACGCATTGGTTGCCCTGGTATTTGTAGTTTCCATAGGTTCCACTGATTTGGGTTATGAATTCACCACATTGGAGCTTGATCTATATATATTTGCATGGAATTAATACACACCAAAAGAAAAAACAATGTTAGTGAAATGACGTAATTAATTAACTTACAAGTATTCAATATTCAATAAAACCTCAACTATTTATAAAAATCTTCAGCTATACTATTTTAATTTTAAGTCCGTCTTGTATGAGATTTTGTACAACTTAATAATACTACGGAGTATTTGATTTGCCAACATTTTCTTTTTCTGTTTTCGAAATGGAAAGATGGAGGTTAATTAAATAATTTAAAAGGTTAACATGTATATATACCCTGGATTCATTTCCGCAAGAACCACCAAACATCTTAGTGACGTTGTTCCCGCATGGCTTAGCGACGACGAAGCCGATGGCATCCACGATGAAACCATGCCTGATGATAACCTCTTTGATGCTTTCATTTTCTTGAAGTGTTATGGAATAGTTTTGAGGACATTGTGAGCCATAAGGTCCATGTTGGATAATCACTTGTCTCTACATGAAAATAACACAAAAACATATAATTGTGATGACAAAAAATTTAATGTAACAATAACTAATAATCAATCAATATTTAGAGTTTATATAGATCGAGAAATAAAAGGGACAGAAATATCGAAAATCGCACCTTGGCGTTTGCTTGAGCCATTTCCTTAGCTGAGAAAGGTAACAAAAGACTTGAGTTTTAGTAGGAAGTGTGTGTTGGTTATGGTAAGCTATTGTTGAGGAGGATATATCTATTTATATACATGAGGAGGTAAGGGAAGAATTCATGATTTTACGTATTTGCATGGATTTATATCATTGTCATGAATATATTCTGTTGTTCCATCATTTCTGCCACTAATTTATTCGTTGATAGATGTAACTATTATTGCACCAACTATTCTCTCATTTGATGTAACATTTGTTGACACATAAACTACACACTATAAGACCAAAACCGTGTATTCACTTCAAAGGGTTAAGTCGAGATTTAATATATAGGAACTAAATGGATTGGATTTGATTGAATTGGATTTAGTATGGATTGTATTATAGGGATTGAATGATATTAGAATCAACTGTATTAGATTGGATTAGACGGGTTTGGAATGAATCGGACCTTATTGGGAAAAAAACTCCTTGAAGAGAACATATTAATAAGATTTTACATGTGAAAATAAAATAAAACAATATACAACGGTCAAAGTGCGTAAAATTTCAAATTTAAGGCGTTGCAACTAAAAACAAATGGCGATATTATATTGATACATCACATTGCAAGCCGCAAGAAGGGCAATCTGGATTACATACACCCGGAGCACCTTCCTCTAGGTGCTTCGGGTACAAAACGACGCGTTTTGGGCACTTTCCATATACTCCAACAACCACTACTATATATATGCAGCAAATTTCTTTTTTTTTTTTTTAGTTCATCCTTCATTCTCTCTGATTCTCTTTCTTCTTTCTCTCAAAATCAAAACAATTCTCTCTCTAATTTGAAACCCTAGAATTTCAATCATGACAGATTCAACAGAAAATCAACGAAATATAATTCAAAACAACACCAAATCAAACGAAGATCTACAAGAAATAATCAATGAAGATTTTACAGAAAATTGCAAGCTCTAATTTTCGTCAAATTTTTCATAATTTCATTTAATAAACGTTCAAAAAGTTTCAATTATTGTTCTGAAATTTTGCATATATGCTGATGAAGATTCATAAATGTTCAGAAAAAATGAATTAGTGCTCAGAAATTAAATTTCTATATTAATATGTTTTCTTGTAATCTTCTAATTATATTTTTGAACTTTTCCATAAAAATTCTGAACATTCAGAAAAATTGAATTGTTGTTCAGTTTTCTCTTTTAATTGGTGTAATCTTATTTATGAACTTTTTCATAAAAATTCCGAACATTCAGAAAAATGAATTGTTGTTCAGTTTTATCTTGTAATTGGTGTAATCTTATTTCTGAACTTTTTTAAATAAATTCTGAACATTAAGAAAAAATGAATTGTTGTTCAGTTATGTTCTTCTAATTGTTGTAATCTTCTAATTATATTTTTGAATTTTTTCACACAAATTCTGAACATTCAAAAAAATGAATTGTTGTTCAGTTATGTTCTTGTGATTGTTGTAATCTTCTAAGTATTTTTTCTAAACTTTTCACACAAATTCTGAACATTCATTTATGTTCTGAAATTTTTAAATGAATTTTTGAACGTTCAGAAAAACTGACTTAATGTTCAGAAATTTCATTTGCATATAATATGTTTTTCAGCTACATTTTGAACTTTTGTATATGAATTTCTGAACGTTAAAAAAATGACTTAGTGTCCAACTTATTAATTTTAATGTTTTCAATTTTTGCAGATGATTCAATCCAAATAATGGAAAAATTCATAAATATAATCCTAACTATGGGTATTCACCTAATAAAAGACCGAACTTTGATTAATCCAAAAATGGAGACCCTCTTAAATTTTAACTTGTAAAATCAAAGTAAGTCTTGCTAATTATACAGTTTTTGCTTAAGCGGGACCACCCGAAACCACCACCACAGCCATCCCTTCCATCCGGAACCTCCAAATGTTAAGAAAAAACCGGATAATTAACAAGATTTACTTGATTTTATAGGTTAAAATTTAGGAGGGTCCAAAATTAGAAAATGAGCATGAAAGTTGGGTCCATTTTTTGGATTAATCAAAATTCGGTCTTTTATTAGGTGAACGCCCATAGTTGGGATTATATTTATGAATTTTTCCCCAAATAATTGTAAATGGAGCTGATGAATCTGAATTGTTGAATATAAAAGTGAACAACGATGAAGAAGCATTTGATCTGTATAACAAATATGATTTTCGAAAAGGTTTCAGTATCAGAAAAGATAAAGTAAGATTGCACCCGCCACTCAACCAAAGTATTTACAAAATCATCGTAAAAATATTTTACATACACTATCTCATCAGCATCTCCAACAGAGACAATTTTCTACATTAATAAATGTAAACGAACAATATCAATTAACAAGACTGAATTTTAAAATGGACACAAACAATAACAAAATGAACATCACTGTTAAAAAAATGTACATCATTATCAATGGTAAAATGAACACTGAGTATAAAAAAAAAACATCAGTGTTAACAAAATGAACATCATTATAAAAAAGTGAAAATGAACACTAACGATGATAAAATGAACATCACTTTTAACAAAATGAACATCACTTTTTAAAAAATGAACATCAATTTTTAAAAAATGAACATCACTTTTTAAAAAATGAACACCATAGTCAATGGTAAAATAAACACTAAGTATAAGAAGATGAACATCAATGTTAAAAAAATGAACATCATTATAAAAAAAGTGAAATGAACATTAACTATAATAAAATGAACATCATATCAATATTAAAAATGAACCAAAAAGCGACGCGTGTCTTACACGCGCCCGGGAGCACCTAGAGGAAGGTGCTCCGGGTGTATCTAAGAATTTGCGCAAAAAGGGTATGAAGAGCAATTGCAAAAAAAAAAATAAATAAATAAATAAATAAATAATGACAACCCCCTGGTTATCATTAATTTTATTTTTATATTTTATATTTTATTTTTTTTATTATTTTTTTTTGTGATTCAATCAAAAACAATAGTCAAGAGTGGTTTCATAATATAATCCAAAACTATTGGAATATTGTCGAGGTACTCTCGTAATTTCAAAAATTCATTAAGTTTGCCCCTTAATTTACTACTACAAAAATGTATGCAATGGGCTACCCTTATTTGATAACCATGTTAAACTGCCGTAAACTCTTCTCTTCCAATACACGATTTTCCCCCCTCCAACCCCCAAAAAAAAACAAAGAAAAAAAATTGAAACAAACAAACAGTTTTTCAATCTCCCTAATAAACCAAATCAAAACACTGATCTGAAAATTAAATTGAAGAGGGCAATTTAACAGTTTTTCAAACTTCAACTAGAATTTTGGCCTGGGTAATGCCCCAAGTCGGCTACAATTATCAAATGTGCCTTTGTTTTTCATATATTAATATGTCTTTTGCTTAATGTGAAATTAGATTATAGTGGTAGTACTGTGATAAGTGTTAATTAAAATAGCAAAATAACTATAAAGGAATGAGGATAAAAATAACAATGTCATATGTTTTGATACAAATGAATAAGCTATATATAATTACAAGGCTTAATTATCTACTCCCTCCTTTCATAAATGTTTGATACGTTTGGAATCTAATACTATTCATAAGATGAGAGAATCTTTTAAAATACTTTCAATATATATAACATTATATAATCATATGAGGTCTTGTTTGGTTCGTCTTAATGAGTACATTATTAATATCTCTTAAGGTCAAAGTGCATGTGCAAGTCAAAGCGTATCAAACAATTAGGAACGGAAAGAGTATTAGTTAAAAACATTAAACATCATTTACTATGGATTAATGATTAAACTCTCACATTTTGACTCTCGTAAACACTGACATGTGTCACATTCATTGGTGAGCATCATGTAGCGTAATTTCGTTGACAGCAACGTCTCTTAATATATTATATGATTGAGATATAAAAGTTGAACAACAATTTGAATTATTATTATTAAGTATATGATCGATCATAAGATCTCCTGTAAGCTCTAACGACTGAGCTGTTGTTTACTATAATCTAATCGACAAGTTGTCTATATGTATGGACCACCACAGTGTAGGCACAAATTCTCTTCGATATAATGGACTCAGTGGTAGTAATATGTCAATACAAGGGGACTGAATAAAGAGTTAATCTCTCATATTGATCGTTTGAACTAACATTAATATTAATATATCGATTCAGTTGAGTTTACTGATTGTACTAATATGCTCTTGATGGATTCTTGATTTGACCGCAATTGAGGTTACCCTCATTCATCGGAGTTCAAATCTATTGCTCCAAAATTTTGTGTGACACCTGTGTTGACAATTAATCTCATTCATTGATTATAAAATAAGAATTTATTATTTTTGAATTTTAAAATTAAAATTCAATATTATGAGCCAATTAAAATCAATATCACATAAGTAGTACACATACGGTGGGACATTAGATTTTTTCTTTATTAACTCCATCGATCCCTCAGTGTGTTTTTTAGTTTATGCATATATTAAATATACTTAACGTTATATAAAGATTTAAAGGCGTTTAAGGTACCAACAATTTAATATAATTCTTTAAAGGATTATATTTTGGAAGAATCTCATAATTAGATCAATACCTCTCTCTACTTTTAGCATTAATTAGGGATAGATTTAGCATTTTTTTAACATTGCTTGATTTTGTCGTTTCTTCATAAGTCAAATTTATTTACGGTGAAGAAGTGTGACCTGTATAACAAGTAAGAGAGATCGAAAATAATATAGTTGGGTAGGAATAAAAAAAAAATTATGATAATTTTTATTTATTTTTAAGTGGTACAAGCATTTGAAAACTATCGAAAGAAGAAAAAGGAGCATCTATAGGGAGAAAGGGTTAAGAGTATTGTGCATGGCATTATGACAACATGAGCTAGTGTGTTGATACATCTTTATCAACAGCAGAATATGATGAAAGTTACTATAAATTGATAGATATATTCTTAATCCCAAAACCAAAAACAGCATCCACTATCTCATCAACGTTAAATTGAGGGATACTTGTATGATTTAACATCAGTTGACAATTGTTCATTCTTAGGCTTTTTTATAATTTAGGATAGTTTTTTTTTTTTTTTTTTTTCATGTTTAATGATAGACATTAATTTTTTATTGCTAGGAAGCCATTGGGGCTCGGATGATAGAAATTTATTTTTTTAAGTGCTAGAGAGCCATTAGAGGGGGATGATAAAAATTAATTTTGTAAAGTATAATACTCCGTATTGTATATAATTTGCGTAAGTGGAGCTTCAACCACAACCCCCTCAATGAAATAATTAATTAAGTAGGAATGATTTCTAATTATTGAGTCTCCCATCTCCACTTATTTTTTTCTCTCATTCTCTAAAAAATCCTATTTTTTCAAGGGCTATCTCCAGCCTTTTCAGCCCATGGCAAGCCCTCTTTTTCCTTCTAGTATTAGTTTTTTTTTGTTTATGTCAATAATAAATATTCATTCTCTCCTTAGTAGCTAGGGTTGTTCAAAATAATCTGATCTGAGCGATCCGACCTGAGAAAGTCGAATAATTTTTATAACTTTTTGGTTTCATATATTTCAGGTCGGATATCCAACACTTATCGGATCGGATACGGATCACACTTTTTCACTGTCGGAGATCCGAAATATCCGGAACACTTCAAAAATTATGCTTCTCGGATCGGGTCAGTCGTAACACGAATTGGATCAGATTATTTCATTGAATTTAGTAGATTTGTTAATTTTTTACTTTATACATATATTTTCCGATAACCAGATATCCAGTTATCCGATCCGACAATTTTCGGATATTTCGAATCGGATATCGGCTTGGTTCAGATCGGATACAAATCACATTTTAGCCGATCCGAAAAGGTCGGATATCGTACTTTTCGGGTCCGGTCGATCGATTGAACACCCCTATTAGTAGGGAGTCTTACTACCCATACTAGCCATATTTTGAGTTATATCACTCTCGTTGTGAGAGTTTGGGGTTAGATTTGTTAATGAAGATTTGTATAGGGTTGCAACAGATGTCAATTCTATGTCTACAATCAACCAGGTCAAATAATTGTACACAGATTCAAAACTACAGTAGATCGAAAGACCCCCTCGTTAAATGTTGCATAGAACATTGATGTGTAATAGGATGTTCATTATTGTTAGATCTTATATACAATGATCGTAGTTTTGTCCAATTTTAATATTATTCGATTAATTGTTTGTTTTGTATTTGTTAGTTTTGACCTCTATTGTAGATGTCGTAAGACTCTTTCAATAATGAATTAAATCAATTAATATTTATTGCAAAAAACGAAAAAAATTAACTAGAATACTTGTATATTATGTTGCCTGTTATGACTTTACAAAAAAATCAATTCATAGAACATCTACAGTACAATAGAAATAAAATTACCAATTACGAAATACAAAACAGTACAAATCAAATAATATGGCAATTTTGTAATAAAATTGTGGTCTTTGTAGACAAAACCTAACATTTACCTTCTTTCACATGTAGCCTTCAAAAAAAAATTTCAATCCTTTGTAGTTTTGAAACTGAACAAGCTAAAGGTAGATCTATACTTTATAAATGGACATCTCTTACAACACTATAATTTTTTATTATCAACAAATCAATTCTCCTAGTAGAGAAGGAAGCTAAAAAAACAAAGCAATCTCAATGAGAGAAATATAACTCTCGTAAAAATACCTCATTATATATTTGAGTAAAAATAAAATATTTTTCCTTGAAAAGAGTTTTTTTTAGAATTTTTTTTGTCATGATATACATCAAAATATATAATAATTGATTTTAAAAAAAATCCATTCTAATAAATATTTTTAATCATTTTTAGTATAATATGATTGAACCCATAAAACAACTTTGGTTAGGACTTATTTTATTAAGTTTCAATTTAATATAAACTAGTATGATACCCCTGCGATGCACGGCTTATAAATTTAAAAACTAATTGTTAACATTAAAATCAAAATAAATATTGTATATCTCAATAATTGTGCATAAGAAAATTTGTAGATTTTTTTTATTTTTAAAATAACTATAAATTATATTGTCATTACTATAATCAAAGTTTTTTTAAAAAAAAAAGTATATATTGATATATATAATACTATAAACATAATTGTTTCCTTTTATGTAACCTGTAATCTAACAAATTTTATAACACAAGAATTATTACAAAGAACAATACATGTAATGTAGCATTATTTTGTTATCATTTATTGTATTGCTAAGATTATTTTTTCAATTTTCTTTTTATTTTACCTAAAATTGTGCATGTGAAAAAAAAAATCTAGTTTGAAGAGTGCCAAGTTTATCAAGTGATATACTTGATCAAACAGATCACTTCTTGGATTGTTGAATAGAAATTGTGGGGTCGTATAATTTTTTTTGTCATGTAGTATATAGCACAAAGGTTTCCCCTTGAATATAAACCTTGATATGATTTTCTTAGCCATATCAAGTGATAAACTTGGATTTTCCCTAAAAAAAATTACAAAGTAAATTTGAAAAGGTGATAGGTTTTATGGAATAATTTTGATAAAATATTTCTATTTCTTTATTAATACGAAACTTAAATATTTTCTTCAAAAAATTAAATCATTTAGATTAAGTTTAAAAATTTTGAATATGTATAAATTGAAGCCGAACAATTTCATCATGTAAAGATTGAAATTAAATAAGTTCGTTTCATATTACTTGAAATTAAATAATCTTTTACAATATATAATTTCATTACACATTTTATTCTAAGTAAATAAGACATTTCATTAGTGTTAGTTTATAATTAATATCATTTGATTTTAATAAATATAGTAAGAGAAAAGCTTATACCAGAAGATAGCAACATTAGTTTAGGTAAGAAATTTTAATGAGAGGTAAATAGTATGTACATGTATAGAGATGATATCATATATATATATATATATATATATATATAGATGGGTCTAAACAATGTAACAAGGAGGCCAGAAGATCGAGAGACAAACCACTTAACCTATTATAAGTTTTCATGGTATAATCAATTAGATTTGAAACCCGTGCGATGTATAATATTTTAATTTAAAAGATTAACTAATGTTTTATAATTAGTAATTCATTTTTTTTTATCTAATTAGGGGCTAATATTAATGAATATTATTCAAAACTATTTTTTATATCATTTAAAATTCAATTGAGCAATTTTTAAACTCTAAAACACTACCAAAAACTTCTTTATTTAAGGTTGTAAACATTAACGACGGAATTAAATCCCGTCATTAATAGCCAAATAGATTGTCGTAAATGATTGATTCGTAGTAACTCTATTAAAATTAAAAACAATAAAAAAAACATTTACGAGGGGATCACGACGGGAAAATCACATTTATGATTTCTCTTTCCTACGACGGATTCACATTTACGACGCCTCTTTTGTACGATGGGAAAAATTATTTACAACGGGATCAGATTTCCCGTCATAATAACCTTTTTTTAGTAGTGAGAATCAGGAAAAAAATTCCAATGCAACGCTTTATATGCTCTTCAATCATTATAGTTTAACAAACCCCTAATAAATGTAACCAAACCTTCAAAATTGTAATCATTGAGCAAAGAAATATCCACTTATTCCTACAATACAACTATGTTTTCAATTATAATACTATGTTTGGCTTAAACATTATAAGTTAAGAAGCAGAATTGTTATACTATCCAATAATAAAAAAAAAACTATAATGATATGTATCAAAATCAAATATTCAAACTTTAGCATCAAAACAGTGTGTATATTATATATATATATATATTTGAACATCAAAATCTTGCTTAGCAAAATATAAAATGAAGTACTACGCAGAAAGATTAATACTTACATACCTAAATAATGTCATGTTAACTCGTCACAGCAAATAGTACAAACTTGCAGTGCGATTGAAATTTGAACGAGCTAGTGACCTAACATAATTACTGAGTAATATTTTTTAAAACAAAATATATGCTATTGAGTAATTGCTTTGGTAAATTATTAAGGTTAGTGATTAGGGCATAATTGGAAATGGGATATTTAGTTAATTACTCTGTAAGTCCAAATATGACTTTGCCACTCTAAGGAAATGAACGTCCTAAGAGTTAAGGAGATGCTAGTACCAAATCACCAATTTGATCCCCTCTATAAGTCTATAATTATTTATCACAAACGTACAATTGTATGATTATCTCTTTACAATTATCTTCGGCCAACAACAATTCAACATATTTAACCGATAGCTGTATTACTATCTAATATAGTAGATAGATTTTTATAATGAACGTGATTCCCTCAATTGACTTATGTGACATGAAAAATTATTTACATTTAAAAGAAATTAATTATCTTGGACATAATTGGTTCAAAATAGATAAAGTTATATGTGACGCTGTAAAATTTTTTTACGACGTAAAATTTATACGATGTAAATTTTCTTAAAGACGTACTCTACCTCAATAATTGCTACATTTTTACCAAATGTGTCATTGATTTGAACATATTCATATGAAATCTAGTTTGATTCGTCTCGACATGTACTTTTAAATGATATAATAATTATATTTTTAGATATATTTTTTAATTAGAGATCTTAATTTTAAGGTTAAAACTATTTATGGTGTATGTACAAAAAATATTTTTTCATTAGATTTAATAAATATACATAATTATTTTTTTCAAAAATAGTTAATCATACATGACGCCCTATAAACTCTCCAAAAAAGTCCACTTATATATATATATATATATATATATATATCGTTTTTTCTTTCATTAAATTGGATAGATATGCATAATTATATATATAGTTTTGAATAGAGTTTTCGGTACAAAACTCTCTTTGAACCTCTTTTCACCAAACACCAAAATTAGAGTGTTGACCGGTCAAAACTCTAAACTCTATTTAAAACTCTCTTTCCCCTCAAAACCTCGCTCCACCGAACACCCCAATGTTTTTGCCAAAACCAAACTAACAGCCAAAAAATGTGATAAGCTCATCTATATTCAAACTCAGGAATAGCTTTTAGAGTAAAAATTAGAGATTGGACTAAGTCAAAATTCTAAGGTAAAATATATTAGTGTTAGTAATTCAAATAGAGATTAGAGAGTGAGGTAGAGATGATGAGCTATCGTCATTGAGGGTTTGGCAACATAATAATAATAATAATAATAATAATAATAATAATAATAATAATAATAATAATAATAATAATAATAATATGAGAATATCTGGCTATCTGCACCTATTATATGGCCATAAATTCATATCAAGAAAGAATAGAATGTAAGTAGAATACTTATTGGAGTATTATTCTTGAAAATTCGATCAATAATTGTTTTATTCTTATCTACATTATAAAGAAGCAGCTTACCAAAAAAAAATACGAAAAATAATAATACTCCCCCGTTTCTAAATGCCTATTTATAAATGTGAGAATCTTTTAAATTACTTTCAATATATAAAACACAATATAATAATATGTGTTATTGTTTAATTCGTCTCAATTAGCACGTTATTAAAATCCAATTATTTTAAATTTTACATATACATAACAAAAAATATTTAAAGTCCATATACACAGCTCAAATCATATCAAACAAATAAAAAGGAATGGATTTTAAATAAATAAATAAGTAAAAATTGAAGAAGTGGCCAACATAATGGAGTAATGGACCATTGAGCATATGTTCTTGATGATCTAAAAGCGCAACTTTTTTTTCAAACTCTGCTACCATGCTCATACCTATATATATGCGCACACTCATCAACAAGAGTTATCACAACAAACCAAATACTACCAAAAAAAAACCTCGAGTTTTACAACCATCTTAGTTTATAAGCTCATACAATGGCACAACAATACCCCAAGGTATGAAATAATTAAAATTGAACACAAAACCACATACTACGTACAAAAGATGTTTTAGAAGTTCTTGTTGTCAATATTCAAATTAGCATCAGTAATAACTACTTATATATGACTAATTATATGAAAGTGAATTCATTATACAATTCAATTCCATATATATATTAGTATATGATTCCAAAGAGTATTAAATGATCCAAAATTTAAAACTAACAATTCTAACTCAATTTCAATTTTTGATTGTTATTTGTTTTTTTTTTGTCCTTGTGTATGCACTAGAATCAAATTGTTGCCAAGCACGGCCCATATGGTTCTCAGTGCGCCGAAAACTTTTGCTTGGTGCTAGAAGGAAGTGAGAGCATCAAAGAAGTGATCATAAGGCATGGTTTCATTGTGGATGCCATTGGCTTCGTCGTAGCCAAGCCATGCGGAAACACCTTCACTAAAATGTTTGGTGGTCATTGCGGAAATGAATCCAGGGTAATTTTAAATATAATTATACATACATTATCAAATTGTACAACATTTTAGTCATATACTCATGTGTTCTAGAAAAACAAGCACACTTACCCTGTTTATTTTACATTTTTATTACTAACAATTTTCGTCTGTATATATAGATCGTACTCAAATGTGGTGAGTACATCACACAAATAAGTGGGACATACGGAAACTACAAGTATCAATGCAACCAAAGCACTATTGCTACGATCAAGATCCACACCAACTTGTGCCCTTCTGGATATGGACCATATGGACAAGGATGTGGTGTCGAAAATGTGAATTGCTTCTCATCACCATGCCCAGTCGAAGGCCCTGTCACCGGGTTTTTCGGAAGGCACAATAACTATCTCGAGTCTATTGGAATTTTCGTCAAGAAGGTAATAAAATCTCAATTATATGGTTCAGACAAAAGCTACCAAACGCCCCAAAGGCGTTTGTAGGATAGCCAAAAGTGAAAATACCAATTTTGACGACTAAACATTAATTACTAACATCACCCAATTGCAAGGAATTTTGTCATAAATTTCTAAATTATTACCAATATGAAAAATAAATTAATTTTTCTTAATTGAGCGTTCATTAACAAGGATTAACATGATCATTTTATCAATAATCACATGGGTATCGTATATTTACAACAATTGCAGTGTTCAGCAAGTAAAATTGGATTGTTATTTACCTCCGCAAAATCTGTTTGCTAATTTACAAAACTTTTTTATAATGATTTCCTCTTATGCCAAATTCAGGAATCAACATGCTATTAAATATGCTGTCGAAGTCAAAGCAGCTGAAGTGAAGTAATTTAAGTTTATGCATGAATAAATAATGGTGTATCCAACATATATTAACCTGTATGTTCATAGAACTTGTCACTCAAGTGTGATTTGTAATAATCATGTATGAACTTGAGTGAGTATGGTACTATATTTGTTGTATGCCCAATGTATCGGCTAAATTAAACTTTTATATGTAATATTCTATCTACTTTAGTATTTTCCATATTTCATAATTTCTATTTTTTTTTTTTTTGTCTCATTATCATCAAACCCGTTATTCAAATCATATGTATAGATGATGATATCGACTCACAGTTTGCTTATTTCATGGGATAGCAACAAAACTTATTTCTTAACCTATCCTAGAAATAGGTAAGTTGGGTATCGAATCCATAAGGACTGGAGGATCCGAGAGTATGCTAAACTAACTCGATTTTTTTTGGGTTTTTGGGATTGATTAAATAAAACTCGGAAAAATAAATTAAGAAACCTAATCTAACAAATTAAAACTAAGTATAAAAATGGAAAATTTGGATTAATGAGGAAAATTATGTTAAAAGGTCACTAATGTCGAGTAGACCTCGATCAAATAATATGCTCACAAAATTAGATAAAATTCATCCAAATAGAATCAATAAGGATTTCATGAAGAAAACTCAACCACAATTATCAAAACCTTGTTTTGAGGAGTTTAATAACTCTCAACTCAAACAAATATCTATATTGCGAGTTGTTTAAGTAGAACATGGAAGAATTTGAACCTCAAACTTGATTAACAAGCCAAAACTCCGTAAGAAAATTTATCTAACATAGTTAACACAAAGTCAAGCAATAAAGATGGGGGGAACAAATGGGGTTTATCATCATAGATCGAATCCAAAATGATCTATTCAATCTTATTAAATCTAATATTCATGAACTTAGTTAATCGAGTTTCCTCCAACCTTACTTCGGGAAACTACTTACTCATATTTGATTAAACGACGTAGCTGATGCGTATTTTGAAGGGTTTTCAAGAATCAAACCAATCAAATTAGGCAGAAGGGCTCAAATTGATCGACTTTTATGAAGTTGTTGACAAATTGTGATGAATAAGTGACGATTTTGATGAATTATGATAGAAGTGTTGTATTTTATGATTGAATATAATTAGTAACCAAAGGATATGACTTTTAATCGCAGTTGAAAGACTTTGAAACTTGAGTCTTGGTCAAGATGTACGCATAACATGCAACTTTAACAAAGTTTCGTTCACAATAACTTTTTCTCAGAAACACAACACACACCCTTTTCATTAATGAACTAAGGAATCTTTATAGGCAAACATCCCTTGCCTTTAGGCCTAATTTAGGAAGCTAAAGATCATAAAACAAAACAATAAGCACGTCCTAAAACAAATCATAACTATACTTGGACTCCAAGTAAAAGAAACCTAACTAAAACCTAATTTCCAGTTTGACAGCCGAACAAAAAAACTAGATAAAAAATTATCTTCTGTATTTTGCTGAATTTTTGAAATATTTTTCCTTGAAATTAGATTCAATAAGCTTTCCAACGTATATTCACACGCTTTCTAGTTCAAATCCCCAACTGTCAAGGAAAAATCTTCGAAGCCAAAAAAACTGCATGACTTCAAAACTGAAATTCTATCTTTAGAAGCTCCAAGAAACGTACTAGACTTGATCCTCCATTATTGTACACCAACTATAACTAAAAACATGGAAAACACAAAAACTTAAAAGCTATTCAAAGTCTAAAATGAGAAAGACCATAGCAAATACAGTGGGAAAATTAAAAACCCATAGGCAAACCACCAAAAACCTGGATGTGAATGACAGCCTTATATTCACATTAGTAGCACCAAAACTCAAACAAAAACCATATTTTGAAGCATAATTTGATAGGAAAAAATAATTGAAGAAAAATTATGCAAGCTAATAAAGAGATTAAACAAAATAAAATAAAAGATTAAGGAAAAATTGTTTTTAATAATCCCACCTTTTGCATATTAGAAAATAACAGTCCCACTTTTGTGTTTTCTCTCAGTAATCCTACCTTTTAATCAAATTTTCTTCTAATGGTCCCTTTGATAGGTGACCGGTTGTTAAGGTTACTTCTATGTATTTATTTTAATTTATTTTTATTATTAATTTTTTACAGTTTATTTGTTTTGTTTTTCCTTTGTTGTGATTAATAATTAAATCCCTCTCTCTCTTTCCTCTCTTTGTTCTTGGTTGTAACTGCTTCCCTCCAAAAGAGAATAAAACGATACATCAACCTCTGATTCATTTCTGGCTGATGTGAAGAATGCTGTTGCCAAGTATGCTGTAATGCAAGGTAGAAATATAAGTTTCACAACAAGCAACAAGAATAGGCAACATAGATTAGGTGTCAACTGTTCTGGTGGTTGTCCATTTAAGCTTTACTTTTCTTGGGACACAAGGAGAGCAGTGTTTGTGTTGAAGACAGTGGGAGAGGAGCACACCTGTTTGAGAACAATGCAAAAGAATAAGCAGTTAAAGGCATCTTGGGTTGCAGATCAAATGCTTGAGGTTTTCAAAAACAGACCTCATTGGCCAGCCAAGGAAATTCAGACATCAATTAGGTTGGCTTACAAGGTGTTAGTTAGGACAGATTTTGCATATAAAGTCAAGTACTTTGCACATCAAAAGCTTCATGGATCAATGAAAGGCCATTATGCTAAAGTTGGCAGATATGTAGAAGCTTTGAAGCAAGCAAGTCCTGGAAGTAAGTTTGAGTTAGTTTACACACAATCTGGTGGTGCTAAGGTGTTTCAAAGAATGTTCATTTGTTTTGATGCTGTGAGTAAAGGTTGGATTGAAGGGTGTAGGAAAGTGGTATGCATTGATGCTTGCTTCCTTAAGACCTTCTTGGGTGGTCAACTACTGTCAGCTGTGGGGAGGGATGGGAATGATCAAATGTATCCTATAGCTTGGGCAGTAGTGGAAGGAGAAAATAACTTGTCATGGGCATGGTTCTTGCAGCAAATACAAGTTTGTTTGAGGTTATCTGATGGGACTGGAGTTGTCATTGTTTCTGATGAAAATCCGGTAATAACATCTAACAATTTCCATCTTTTTCAATGTTTAAGTGTTGTCATTTATTTGATTATCATTACTGACATGTTCTGCTGTTTTTCATTGCAGTCCATTCTTACTTGTGTTGCTCAGGTTCTTCCAAATGCAGAACACAGGCATTGTGCAAGACACATATTCTCAAATTGGCACAAAGCCTTCAAAGGTGATGAGATGAAGTTGAGATTTTGGAGTATTGCAAAAGCATACAATGCAGCAGATTACAAAGATGCTTTTCAAAGCCTACAAGATGACTTCCCAGCTGCTGCCATTGCCTTCAACTCATATGATCCAAAGCTTTTCTGCAGAAGATACATGAAGACAGAGACACAAGTAGATGTAATCACATCCAATATGGTTGAAACCTTCAACAACTTCATCATACATGCAAGAACAAAACATCTCACCCACATGCTTGAAGACATAAGAGCCTTGTTGATGCAAAGGCTTGTTATGAAAAAGAAAGAGTTAACAAAATGGAAGACAAACATCAGTCCTAGAGTGCAGTTGAAGTTGGACAAAGAAAAGGTTGAGGCATCTAAATGTGAGGTCCTTCCCTCTTCAACCATTCTGTTTCAAGTTCAGTATAGGTTAGAGTCATACACTGTCAACCTAGAAAACAAGACTTGTACATGTAAGAAATGGGATGCAACTGGCATTCCATGTTGTCATGGTGTTGCTGCCATCTTTTTTTGTCACAAATCACCTGAAGATTTTGTAGCTGAGTGGTACAAGAAAGATGTATATGCAAGGGCCTATGCATATTCTATCCCACCAATAGAAGGAGACAGGTTTTGGCCAGACTGTGACTTGGTGGTTGAACCACCACCCATCAAGATAGGTCCAGGGAGGCCAAGGAAAAACAGAAAGAAAGATCCACATGAGAATCCTAAAAAACCTGGACATCTAACAAAACATGGCATGGAGATGAGCTGCTCATTATGCAATGCAAAAGGCCACAACAGGAGAAGATGTCCCAACAGAGATCAAAGCAACACAGATCAACCACAACCAAAAAGGCAAAGGGGGAGACCAAAGAGCACTTCTGAAACAACCTTGGAAGCAGCCACTCACCATGACACAACTGCTGAACCAAGCAGGATTGGAAGACATGGGAGAGTGGTACTGAGTAGAGGAAGAGGGAGAGCTTCAAGCAGCAACATACAAACAAGGAGCAGGGGTTCTGCTGCACCAAGCACCACTGAAGGCAGAGGCAGAGGTAGAGGAAGTGTAAGGGGCAGAGGACAAGGAAGGGGAGCAAGTAGAGCTAGGGGAAGGGGACATGCACTTGAATCATGGTTCACTTGTTCTGCACCTCAATAAGATTTGACTTTTATGTAGGAATTGGTTTTGGTTGGCTAATCTTGTTTAGCATTTGTTAGTTGTTTTTCGTGTCATTGAGACTTGTTAGATGTTTATGACTTTGGTTAAAGTATGTTTTTTTGGGTTTGAAAGCTGTTAACTTTGGATCAACATTGGTTGAATGTTATTAATGTGTTTTTATCTCCTGATCAGTGTTAGTTATTGGTTGAATGTTTACAGAAAGTTCAGAATGCAAGATATGTTGCTCACTTTCATTGTACAACTGCTGTTGTTCCATATGTAACAGTTTTGTGTCATGCTCTGCTTAGTTGTTCATGTATTAGCAAAAAGTTCTTCACCAAAATTTCATTCATTCATTGACAACAGATTCACTTACAAAAAATTCATAACAACAGCAACAAAAACTTTCATACGCTGCTATGATGACCACAACACCCTTACCATCAATTACAACTAATTGTACTAAATAATCACCTCTAACGAATTAACACAACCCCTTAACTAATTCTACTAAATAAACATACACAACTATGCTTTAAACAACCAAGCAACACCAAAGACAACCCAAGAGATACACAAAGCATACATAACCCTCTTCTTTGCAATCAACTGTTCCAACAGTGCACCCTTTTCACAGCATTCAATTGAAAGTTCATCAACAACGTCTTGCTTCTGTGTAACTTGCTGCTTCAGAACAGCTACTTCAGCCTTCAAGTCCCCATTCTGCATTTCAAGTTCTGAAATCTGACAGTCCCTCTCCATCAACTGATACTGCAAGTCCCTAATTTGATTTGCTTCATCAACCAATTGAAAGAACCCACAATGTTGTTGCTGCAAAACGGTTACTTAACACATAAATTGCAATAATTTTAACCTAATTTCAAGTACACAATTTTGGGAATAATATAAAATAATTAAAAAACAATTACACATAACTAAATTGCGTAACTTTGAGGTGGATTGTTGCCACTCACCGGCCACTTAGAACAACCATAAAACCTTTTCCCATAGTTCGGACCTGGGTGTCTAACTACTTTTATTGGAGCCACCTCGTTGTGAAAGCAAAAAACTTGATAAGGAATTTCACCAGAACTCCTTGAACGAGAACCACTTGGGGATGAGCAATCAGTATTATGGGAGTGTTGAGTGTTTTGGGAATTAGTCGCCATTTTTAGGGTTCACAGAGAAGAAGAAAACGGAGATTAATGAAGTAGGAAATGATGGATGGGGAAGAGGAAATAACCAGTAACAGCTATATAATGAATGAAGGGGGGTTAATCAGCTGTTAGTTGAAAGTTAAAATTAGGAAATTAAATAAGTAGTCAAAAAATAAACAAAAGTCAACGGGTTACCTACAAACCAAAATGGTAACCTGATTTTACAGGTAACATGATAATAAGGACCATTAGAAGAAAATTTGATTAAAAGGTAGGATTACTGAGAGAAAACACAAAAGTGGGACTGTTATTTTCTAATATGCAAAAGGTGGGATTATTAAAAACAATTTTTCCAAAGATTAAAGCTATATTATGAAGAAGAGCAAAGAAAATTTACCAAAATCATGAATTTTGAATTGAAACTTGAGTTGAGTCTACAAATTGTTCTCTAGAAAAGCAATATACCTAATTTTTCTCTCTAAGTTCTATAAAGAATTAGAAATATAACACTACTTAATTAGTTTTTGTAAGCAACCTAAGGATTATTAAAAGTACTCAAAACGTCCCAAAAGCCTAAAAGATCGATATAGGAAACATCAAGAATTTAGACAAATTTGCACAAGATCGAATACTCAAAGCATACCAGCCCCGAACAATAAAATTTATTAAAAAGAGCAAAAAAAAAGAAGGAAAATAAAAGGTAAAATGGGACAAAAGGGAGAATAAAGGTGGAAAAAGGCCTAAATAAGCCAAGGGGGTCGACAAGGGCTTGTCACCTTATTAAAATTAATTTGAATAAATAAATTAAAGCTAGTTGGAACTTATTACTATGTAAATCTAATTGTGTGTATTGAAATTTATTGACACTGATTCAATTTTGACTTTTTGTTAAAGGCTTAAAGCTTAATGGAATTTATTAGACCACATTGTAAAAAGTCATAGGAACTTGTTAAATTTATACTACTCCGTAATTTTTTTTTTATGTGAAGAGAATACCTTTATACTAGTTGAGTTAGTTGTTAAAAGAACATACGTGACAATCAAGGATCTAATTAAAAAGTGAAATGAGATAAAGTTGATCTAACTTTAAAAAATTCTCGACCGATCTAGTATTGACATGATCCTGTTTACACCCTAAACACAAGTAAGTTGTTACCCACAATTTTTTATTTTTTTTTTTGGTGCTAAGGAGCTACAAGGGAAGGGGTGAAAATGAATCCTAGAATCGGGAGAGATGCTTTAACCACTTGTGCTACCCTTCACTCTCTCTTATCCACAATTTTAAGCTCAAAACAAAGCCAACTTGAAGTGAACAAAACCAAATTTTTTCTTGAAGTTAAAAGTATGTTAACCCAAATATGACCTGATGTGAAGGTGATTCAACAAAAATTAATAATGAAACAATAACCACTCTAAGCCCCCATAATCAACCCAACCTAAACCTACATTTTGATTTGACCCAGTGACCCTAATGACTCTCAATACGAACCTATTTCAAATAATGGTCACACAAATCCAAACCAACCCACCTTAAACTTAAGTCAAACCAAACTCTTGAAATATTATTAAAATTTGGCCTATAAAAATTTTGGTGGCCAATTTTAAATTCATTCCAAACATTATATTCATGGTATTAGATTGTCAAGCTATAAAGCACGGAAACTTCTAAAACCTCACGTTTCAACATTTTGAAAACTCGGAAATTAACCCTAATAGATCCACTCCAAACATTTCTGGGAAACCAAACACCTCTCTCTTTAGTCTACCCCTTCAATTTTAAGGGAATATAAGCTATATGCATTATATTCATCTATATGACAATTCAAAAGTATTTGTTGGTTTTTAAGACGGTTTAATAAATTTTCTTGTTCAAATCTTTTTATTTTTTTATTTATTATTGTAAATGTTTCCGCGTTTTCTAGTTTTTCTAAGTTGTTGCTTCCTCGTTTCTCAAAGTTTCTATTTTGGAAACTCTAGGTGTTTCGGTAATGCCCGGTTGTCAAGAGTCGAGACTTACTTGTTATCCTCAGCTTTCCATATGCAAATCTGACCATAGTCCAAAGTCCATAGCCTGTCTTAGTGCCTATTGCTCCTGGTATTAGTTTGTCAACTTATCTCCTGCAAATGCTCTATGCTAATCAAGAGATCTCATACACTGAAACACCTATGTTCGACCTAACTTATCACTTGAACGTGCAAGGGGACAGAAAATCAAATATTTGCTATGATTATACCAATTTTATTGCGACTACTAAATTAGCTGATCATGCTAGATGTAAAACAGAACAGACAAGTACTCCGTATCGTTAAACCAAGCCAATAAAAATGTTTCTCAAAGATAATCAAATTTACCAACAGCTTTCTTCAAATATTTGCCCTAAATATGGCATGAAGAAACCTTGCTTAGTTGCTTGTTGTATATGCCAATTGTATGTTGTCTCTAACAACTACGTTGAGTACCCTATCATTCAAAATGCCTTTAACTTGTTGTACAACATATCCATTAGAATCAAATAGCAATGACTAATTATAAGCACTACATACAAGACAAAGCTTCTCAAATATATTCATATGTGCTGAGTTCATAAGAAAAAAGATCCAAAATTTCATAGATAGAATCCGACTCAGAGTGTGATCTATCAGCAGCCACAAACTCGTTGATGGCCCCGTCAATTTCAATCGAACTAATGCCTGGTCTCTTCTGTATCCCACTACTTTTCAACCTCCTCCTAACCTTACCTGAACCCTCCCAACTCCCAGCAGCAGCATACATGTTTGCAAGCGTCACATAGTTTGACTCAGAGCCCAAATCCCTCTCAACCAAGAATTTCATAATCATCTCCGCTAACTCAATATCCCCACAATTCCTACACGCTGCCAACAATGAACTTAAAATGACTTCATTTGGCTTCATGGGCATATTTTTAACCACATTAAACGCGTCCTCTAATCTCCCTGCACGGCTGTAAAGATCAACCAAGCAACCATAATGCTCAATTCGTGGAGAAACCTTGTAAACTCTTTGCATATCATCAAAGTAGCCAAGCCCACGGTCAACCAAACCAGCATGACTACAAGCAGTAAGAGCACCCGTAAAACTAACACCATCCGGCTTAAACCCTTCCTTTTGCATCGCCTCAAACACCATCAAAGCCTCCTCAACACACCCATTGGCAGCATATCCACCTATCATCGAGTTCCACGATACCAAACTACGACTTGGGATACTGTCAAAAACCTGACGAGCAAAATCCACACGACCACATCTCGAGTACATATCAACCAACGTATTACACAAACGTACATTATCCTTAAACTTTTTCCCCATAACAAACCTATGAACCCACATTCCTAAACCAAGAGCACCAACATTCGCAACCGCTGACAGCACAGCAATGACAGTAACATAATCTGGCTGTATACCAGACATCAGCATCTGACAAAACCACTCCAATGCCACGTCATTTAACCCTTTCCTTACAAACCCACCAATCATAACAGTCCACGTGACAGCATCCCGTGCAGTTGCAGGCATTTCACCAAACAGCTGGAGAGCATCATCAACACTACTATTTCTCATATAAGCATCAACCATAGTATTCCAGGTGACGGAGTTTTTTTCCTTAAGATGGTCAAAAACCCGTCTAGCGAAACTCAATAAAGTAATTTTAGAGTATAAGTTGATCAATGATGTACCGAGTTTGACATCGGTCGTATCAAGCCCGAGTTTTCTGACGTAGCCATGGATAGAAGCAGCTAAACGATGATGAGTTTTGGGATGGTGGGAAATGCCAGAGAGGAGGGTAATGAATGTAATGGAGTTGGGTTCAATACTACAAAGCCGCATTTGAGTAAATTCATGTATTGCACGTGAGAGGTTGTTGCCGTTTTGGCAATGCCTAGCTATGCTGTTTGTCCATGGGATTATGGGGTTGATAATTTTTTTGTTGGGTTGGGAAATGATGATGTTGTTTTTATGGTTTGGTTTCGGGTTCGGGTTTTTGGTGGGTGGTGGTGGTGGTGGTGATGGTTTTGGATTAAGGGTTGTTGGAGGTGTTGAATTTGGAGGGAGAATTGGTGGTTTTTGGTGGAGTTGACTTGAGGTTGCGCTTATTGTGAATTCCATTTCTGTTTTTGGTAAGTGCTACTACTAATTTAGTACTAACTCCTGAGTATGAATAAGGAGCATGATTACTCTATTGTAGTTTGTGTTTACCGTTTGATGAGGTGATGCTCCTTATGCACTAGTAGTAAGAAAGTTTTTAATTTTTTTTTAAAGTTAGTAGTATGAACTTATGATCCTAAACTTTACTTTGTTTGATATTTATATACTTTGTGTAATCTATAACAACAAGAAAGTTTTCCTTTCAAAATCAACTTATCTAAGTATTTTATTGCTCTGTTAAAACAATGTTTTAGGACATAAGATAAGATCAGAAAAAATAAATCTGACCAGTTCATATCAGAATAGTTTGGTTAAGATCTTTTTGTAATATTTTATTAGTGTCATATAACTTTAATTTTGTATTGAAATATATAATTAATAAATTTTACACATTCATAAAGTATTTATCAATACAGATACGATGAGAGTGAGAGGTAGCTCAAGTGGTAAAAGCTTCCCTCCCGATTTCAAGAGGTCCTGATACGATGATATCTCATTTTACAACCTTTTTTCTTATCATTTACCGTAATAATATGGTCAAAATTTAGTTAGAAAATTTAGTAGAAAAATTCAGATCACATCAATCTTGAACCCACAACATTGTGTTTAGGATGTATAATACTCTTTGCATTTCAATTATACAATTTCATTGCTTATCTCAAATTGTTTCGACTTAAAAAAAAATTAAATCGGAAAACCATTACAGGATAACTTCTATCACATCTTGATCTAATGTTGAGTCAACTTAAACTTTAAATGGAGCATTTTGATTTAATACAACAGGAGCTCAAATAGAAAACGATATAAAATCCAACCTTAAATGGACCCAACTTAAATCTTGTTACATTGTGAATGCAACTCAAAAGGATGACAATTTGAATCAAACCAAAACTAAATTCCCAAACGTAAATGCATGTTGACCCCAAACCCACCCTTGAAATTAATGGTGGCTCAATCCAAACCAATACTTGATCCTAACCCATAAATAAGCCAACTTTAATACAGAGTATGATTCAAAACTTAACCCAACACAAACTCACAAATCCAACCTGTAAAACTTGACACAATCCAAACACGACCCAAAAATTTATGCTGACTCTCCGACAGTCTAACACCAGTATTTGGATTTGTTAAAACGGAGGCACCGAGATGAGATCGTTTAAAAAAATATTTGAGAATAATTTAGATAAATTTATGTCTAAAATTTATCAAAACACAATATATATATACTTTTTAAGTCACTTTTTTTTTATTAAGTTATAGCGCATAAGTGTCTAGTCATAATTTTTTTTAAAATCATGACACATGTATATATATTTTCAAGTGAGAATAGATGAATTTAAAAACATAATAGTGGGAATAATTAAAATTTATAAAAACATTTTATACTACGTCCATTACACATTATTTACAACAATTAGACATTTTTCCTCCCTATTTTATACCAAATCGTTGCAAATAATTAGAGGTAGAAAACGTGTCGTGTCGTGCCGTTTTCGAATCGTATCACTTACATAAACGGGTTGAACCCCTTCAACCCTAACCCTACCCGTTTAATAAACGTGTCGTGTCGTGCTCACCCGTTTACTTAAATGGGTTAATACTCTTGACCCAAACCCACTAATAACGGGTCGATCTCGTGTCGAGTTAGCGGGTCACGTCTTTTTGTACATACTATTGTATATAATAAGGTGGAATCGTGTCGTGTTGAGTCAACCCGTTTACTTAAACGAGTTGAACTCTCCAACCCTAACCCTACCTGTTTAATAAACGGGTCGTGCCGAGTCAATCCGTTTAATTAAATGGGTCAACACTCTCGACCTAAACCCGTTAATAACGGATCGATTTCGTGCCGAGTTATCGAATCGTGTCAGTTTCTCCCACCTCTACAAATAATGAATAACGGAGGTAGTATAATTACCCGGAACGTACCTTAACCCGGATATTAGTTAGGAAGTGGGGCATTTGCATTTTGCAACAACAGAAGCAAAAGTGCAAAACAAACAACGCACAACAATACAGGGAAAAAAAAAAAAAGTGAACAGAAAACAAAAGAAAAGACAAAATGGGAAGCAAAGAAGATGATATTCACGCAGCAGCAAGAAACGGAAATGTAACAGAAGTTGAGTTGATCATCAGTTGTAATCCTTTAACTGTCAATGCTAGAGATAAGCATTCCAGAACTCCGTATCCTTTTTTCTAAATTTCATATTTTTAAAAGTTTATTTCTTTGTAATTTATTGTTTTTCTGCTTTGATTTTGCTTCTGAATTTGATTAGCTTTTTTGGGTATTGATTGAATTAGCTTAAATTTGTTTAATTTGATGTTCTTGAAGTGGGGTTTTAATATTTTGGAGAACATTGGCTAAAATTGGGTGTTTGACTGCTTTAATTGGGTAATAAACTATGCATTCTTAAAGAGAGTTGATTATTTTTTGTAATGTAATCTTAGGTTTTGTAATGAAAAATGTTATTTGGGTGAAATTTTAAGCATAATGTATGATATTCCATCAATTTGTGTAATTTTTGGTTAATTAATCAAATGGTATTAGACTAATAAGGGTTTAGAGGTATTAACTTGGGTTGCAGGAAAAAAAAAAAAAAAAAAAAAAAAAAATGTATTCTTAAAATGGAAATGTTAAATGTATGAAGCTTTTGGCTGCATACAACCAAAGCTATCACCCCATAGATCACCAAACCATGAGATGGGAGGCTAGGGTTTTGCCTATTGAATTCGAGTGTGGTAAATACATTCATACATAGCTAGGTCGAGTTGGGAAGATTTTGATTGCTTGGAGTTTCATGTGAGGGTAAGCAGAGAAAAGCTCAAGAGGTAACTAGGAGCGATGATTTGATTGTCAAATTGTGCAAATTAACAAGCACATATGTATCATCCTTCTGGATGATGTTACGCGTTTCACTTGGGAGCTAATCAGACTATCAGAGTTGAGGTTTTTAACTTTGTGTAACATTTATGATCCTGTTTTCTGAGGATGATTTTTGGTTTTGTAATCACTTGTATCTCAGTGGCTGAAAAAGTATGTTTAATTAGTATTCAGTGGTTTTTTGGGTTGATACAAATGTCAATGGTGCTTTCCAGTGTGAGTTTGTTCACTGAAATCAAACTGGAAGGTTCCCGGAATTTCATGCATTTGGGCAGGTACCACTGTTCTAAGGACCTTTGGTCTATACAAATTTAGTCATTTACTGGATTTCCATTGCTGATTTAATATCTCTGAGTTGCTGGCTACTTTATCGACTTATTTTGTTTATTGAGCTATTTTAGCATCTAATTTTGCCTTACAAGGCCTTTCTTAGAGTCCAGAGAAGTAGAGACCTACGTGTTTCAAGCATCATAGCAGTAGAACAAAACCTGATTAAGGGCTTAAGGCCATGCACATTATAGGCAGTTAGGTACTACATATCTACATATATATATGCTGTCCACAACTCCGCATTACAAAGCATAACTATGTCCAATGGCCTGTGTACATGCAACTATACAAGTGTTTAAGCTACACTCTGAAGGAGTCCAAAATCTGTCGAGGTTAACAGTGGAGAGGAAATGCAATGAGGTCAAGTATTAAAGAAACAGAAAAAACAGGAAGAAAAAGAAAGAGGGAAAGAGAATAAGTCGATGAGTGTGTACGCCATTATAGGCAGTGATAAAATTGGGTTCTATTTCTTCTGATTAATAAGTATCATGCAACATGTCAAAGTGTGGGAATGTCTTGTGTACTGAGAAATTATTTTGTCTTTGACTCATTGATATATCAAATAGTTTTAATTCTCCATGACTCCTTCACCAAAAGAACCCATCCAGTTTGTGCTATCCTTGATACAGATTAAAAGTGGCTAATTGGCTATGTACAGAGACCCCTTGGACTTGCTAGTGTGTAAGCCTCACTTTGAATGGGGTTCGAGTATCTATCTAGGTTTCGATAGTGGACAGAAAATGCAATGAGGTGTAGGTGTGACTCGTGAAGTAAAAAAAAAAAAAAAAAGGTTGAGAGGATGAAGTGATGACTCATGAGTCGTTGAACTTGATATTCCAGAAGAAACAAGTAGTATTGCTACATTAGGCTATTGGCTTTGGTTTAACTGTTTACTTTGTTGATGATGGTCCATCTTAATATGCGAGTCATAATGGCTAATCAAGAGCTAGACATGTACAGTGTCTGGGAGTTTGTACTTCCGCTGATGTAGTCAAGGTAGTGGAGACATTAAAAAACGATGATGACCTGTCCTCTGGTTCCCTGTAGCAATCCAACTAACACTTCATTGTTCTTCTTAACTCAAAATAGTTTCCATATGTCTTACATATTGCTATATCATGTCAATTCTCTTCTCTTGGCACTCCTGCTGCCCACCATGCATGAAAAAGAACTCTATATGAAAAATTATTTTTGGATATGATCTGTAACCTTACTTTTAACCATAGAACTGCACTGTGAGCATAGTTTTAATACATTGTTTGACTAGACTCCCTTTGTTGCTAATTCCTCTTTGAATATTGACACACTTTGCTTGTGTCCTCTTGCTATGCTTGGATCTACTTTAAATTTTGTCATTCGGCATGTTGATCTGTCTTAATGAATCAAATGGTGACAATGTGCTTTCCATAAATGTATCATCATTCAATGCTCTTCCCTTTACAAATAATTGTCTCTATTATTGTGTAACAATAATACCTGGATCTGGATGAGGGTGATATCATGTTAGATTTTTGACACTTATAACAGTTGGTCATTTTACATATTTATGTCGAGCTTCTGTATACTATTTCCTTGATTTCGAATATCAGGCTACACTTAGCAGCTTGGGCAGGCCATGCAAATGTTGTTAGTGCTCTCTGCAAGCACAAGGCAGATGTTGGTGCTGCAGCTATGGATGATATGGCTGCGATCCATTTTGCAGCCCAAAAAGGACATTTAGATGTGATCAAGACTCTCGTCTCTGCAGGAGTTTCTGTAAAGGCTATTAATCGCAAGGGCATGAATGCGCTGCACTATGCTGTACAGGGATCTTATGTAGAACTTACCAAGTACTTGCTAAAGAAAGGCTTTAGTCTTGATGCTAAGACAAAAGCAGGTAAAAGCGTCTTCGACCTTGCAACCAACGATGAAATTCGTACTTTACTGACAGAACATGAGAAGGTAAAACAAACAGATGTTCCAGCTAGCAAAGAGACAGTTGCAAAGGAAGTTAAAGATGGAGAGCAAGGTGCACCATTGGAAGAAAGGGATAAAGAGGAGAAATTGGGGGAGACTGATGAAGATCAGAAAAGAAAGGGTGATGAAAAAGGTAAAGAGGTAGAATTGGAGGAGATAAATGAAGATAATTTGAAAAGAAAGGGTGAAGAAGATGATGTTCGAGAGAGTTCGCCAAAACCAAAGAAAAGCAAAGTGGCCCTTAACCATTTACTTGCAGCTGATGATACACAAGAAGATGAAGAGCAATGAGCTCTCAAAGGAGATTTAATGTATGGTGGCCTTTTTGATGTCCATATAACAGTTCGAAAATAGTGCAGTCAGATTGATTCACAAATTGTAGCCTTTTGCAAAGTTTCATGTAGCTTTGTTCTGAATTCATGTGTAACTCTAAAGTAGTTCCTGTTAAGTACTACTACACCTCCCTTTTTTTCAGTAAACAGTCCTGTTGATAATGAAGTAGAATTGAGCAGTTTCTCGCATTTGCTTAGGTTGGACATTTATATTCTCCATATTATTTGAGGCTGATAAAAATTCGAGTCGGTTCAACATCTACCACGAGCTTGACCTAGTTAAAGTTCAATTCTCTTTGTTGATTTCCGACCTCACCCTTTCGAACTATTATGTGATGCTCAATATGATATGATTTCACTTTGCTAAGTCAATTGTAAATACGTGTACTTGATTCAATTTCAGAAATTTGAAGTTCTTATACTTTGCATAGTCATAAATTCTCGTTGCCAACTTTCAATTCGATATCTACAATATCCAAATTATAATGTGGTGCTTAATATGTTATGAATTCTATTTACCATTTTGCAACTAAATTTAGAAATTTAAAGTTCTTACACTTAGTGTTTGTTTGGTTGTCTTCAATTCCTACAAGAATTCACAAATCCTAGATATTCCAAATTTCTAATAAATAGGGAATTAAAATACCCAATCCCTTCTTGGTGATTGAAAATTCCTATTAATTTAGAATTCACAAACAAACAAGTTATGACCAATTCCTAGGATTTGTATAAAGGTACTAAATTCTTGTATAGTTTTAAATCCCAATAAGAATTTAATTCCCATGGTAGCCAAATTTTCAATTCAGTATCTACAATATCCAAATTATAATGTGGCGCACTTAATGTGATTTGAGTTCTCTTTACCAAGTTAAAACTAAATTTTAGAAATTTAAAGTTCTTACACTTTACATAATAGTGTCACTATTATATATAGCTAGCAAATATGTCTTATGTATGATGCCACACAAGCTCAATTGATGTTGTGGTCCTTTGCAAAATGTGAGGAGTTTTAAAATTATATTATATTGATAAATTTAGAGAAGTATACCAAGCAATTATGAGACTAATAAACAAGCAAAAGTAGTGGGATCCTCGTATTTCTTGTACGGGAGCCCTTACATATGAGTGTTTATAAATTTGGTAGATTTTATACTCCTTCTATTTAATATTAAATGCAACACTTTCAAATGGAGCGAGGATTTATGCTACTTCAATTTTACACTTTTTCCCTTGTATAGTACATAATAAAAAATAAAAAAATAAAACCAAACCCACAAGACAACAGTCCACCATGGTCTACCACCAGTAGCAACCAATAGTAGGCGGACCACCACTGAAAATGTGATCCAGAAACAAGTTCAAGATCAATTGAGGGTGAATCTCAAGAAAAGGAACTTTTGCTGAGTTATCAAGGTTTAAAATCTTTGAAATGGCATGGTCTTACTTATCAAAAAGACCATTGTTGCATTTCTTGGATTCAAGGTTGAAGACACACAACTCTTGGAAAGATGGTGGTTTTGGGGAATAAGTTGGTTTTGCCTATATGGGTTTTTTCCCACTGCATTTGCTAGGGTTTTTCTCATTTCAGGCATTTTGGTTTTGAGTTTTGGTAGTGTGTCAAACATCATTTTCTATCTAAAGGACATGGGAAATGCATTCTTGAAGGTTTCTTGATTAAAAGATCGAATCTTCATTAATGAAGATGATATCAAGAAAACGAACCTCAATAGCGCACATTTTTGTAGCGGGATTTGGCATGTTCTTTTGAGTTATTGGGCTTCTTGTTTTTTCCTTATTTTTTAGTTGTAATTTGATGATTAACTTGTTAGTTAGTTGGTTAGATTTGTTTGTTTGTTTGTTAATTTGTTAGGATAAACATTAGGAAAATCAACTAGATAAGGATGGTTGTTTGAGCTTGTGAATTGTGTTTGTGAGGGGATTTTTGAGTTTGGTTTAGAGTTTGTTAGAAATTTGTTAGGATTTAGTTGATGGTTATGACTATAAATAGCCTCGATTAGTAACAAATCAATTTTCAAAGTTTTCAAGTTTCGAGTAAACTTTTCAATTGAGTTTTAAGTGTTAACACTCATTGATCTTTCTTCACAAAAGATGTGTGTTTGAGTGAGGACATTTGTGGGTTTCACAAGAAATTTTGTTTGACAATCTAAGAGAAAATTTTACTCGAATAATTGAGTGAAGTTGAGAGCTAATCTCTTCTAAATTTAACAACTAAAAACCGAAAATATCTACTGAGCAAAACAAAAGTATTTTCTTCAGCATCTATTTTTAAGCGGAGAGTTATTTTGAATTTCCTAATATAGATCAAAACGTCACTAAGACCAACCACCACCACCAATTCGCCTTCACAGTAAACTTAAACCACCACCACCACTTAAACCACAACCACCTATTTAGCCACTCTTTGAACTTAGACCATAGTCGCACCTTCGAATCAGCCACCATTCGAACTTAAACCACCGCCACCCTTCTCCAATTTGAACAATCCAAATGTATTAACCAAATCAAAACGGCAACAACCCAGATCGAAAAAAAAGGTGATAGTGTTGTAGATGATTAGATCGAGAATCGAAGATGTAGGTGGTGTGTGTGGTTGATAGATTGAAAATCAAAGATAAGGGTGGTGTGTTTCATGATCGATCGTGGTGAATCAAAGATGTTAGTGGTGGTGGGTATGACGAAGTACTGTTGGTGGTTGATAGAGGAGAGAGATTTTTAGTGGTGCATGCCGAAAAAAGGGTGGCGATGGGTGCCAGAAAAAAGGTGGCTGTTGTTGTAAGTCAAGGTTGGTGATGTTGGTGACGATGGATGATGGATGATGTGGTGGATGAATAATAAGGCTATAATAGTCATTGCATAGGAAAAGTTTTGCTAAATAAGGAAAGAAAACTAATTGTTGCAACTAATTGTAAACTTCCAAAAAAGGAAATTGTTGCATTTAAAAGAAACAGATGGAGTAACATTGATAAATTTAGAATTTCTCACAAAATGTCTCCCAACTTTTTTATCCATAACTTTGTGATGCGTTTTTTTTATGCAGATGAGTGCAAAGCCCGAGAAAGCAAAAGAAAAGAGACACTATACAACAACTCCTCATGGTAGGGCCATGCCTACAAGGAAGTCATTATGCAGAAGAGAAGCAACTATTTTTGGTACCTCTTGGATCATTGAAAAACGTTCCTCTTGCTCAACCCACTTGATGGCCAAACAATTAATAATCATATTCCCTTCACGTAGAGAGTGAGGGATAGCTCAGTTGATTAGAGCTTCTCTCCCGATTTCAGGAGGTCCTGAGATTAATTCTCATCCCCGCCCTTGTGGCTCCCTAATACCAAATACATACATATATATATATATTCCCTTCACGTAGGCAATGTTCAACCTTGATTTCCCAAGGAGTGTTGTTAATGATGTTATGACATTTGGTGAGAGTTAGCATTCTCCTCTAGTACGTAAATGGAACTTTAACAGCGTTTTACGTAGCTAAACACTTGATTTTCATTGTTTTGTTTTTCACTTTTCAATCGAATTAAAATTCCTACCATTCTGGCATATTGTAGTAAGCTCTTTGGCTAGAATGTAGTGGGAACTGAATTGAGTGAGCAATATTAGATTATGTTAATCAAATGGCGACTTTATCTTAGGAGTATATTAGTATATAATTGGTATTATTGTAAAGAAAAGTGGATATAATTAAAGCACATAATAAGCACCAAACGTAGAAAAGACTGCAGAGTATTTTGGGAATGTGCCAAGATACATTCAAGAGGATATTTTGGATTTGACAGGCTATATTGTAGGGTCTTTCCCTTTTAAGTATTTAGATGTGCCTTTATGCTCTAAGAGGTTGGCTGTTCACAATTGTGATCAATTGGTGGAGAAGATTATGATTAGAATCAAGCAATGGAGTTATAGACATTTGTCTTATGCAGCTAGACTTACATTGGTTAATTCTGTTCTTGTTGGCATGCATGCCTATTGGGCTCAGGTGTTTCTTATTCCCAAGAAAGTGATGAGGAGAGTGATGCAATTATGTAGGACTTTCTCATGGGAGGGCAGGTTTAAGTGTTCTAAGATAGTCACAGTGGCTTGGGAGTCTATTTGTCTTCCTAAGTATTGTGGTGGATTGGGTATAAAGGATTATTTGAAGTGGAATTTTGCAGCTCAAGGCAAGTTGGTATGGCATATTGCTATGAAGGCTGATATGCTTTGGGTAAAATGGGTGCATTGTGTTTATTTGAGGAATTCTGATTGGTAGGGGTATATTCCTCCTATGACAGCTAGTTGGGGATGGAAGAATGTTTGCAAAGTTAAAGACAGAATAAAAGAGGAGTTCTTTAGGCAGGGGTGGAAAGATGGGAATTGTACACTATTGCTGCTGGATACAGGTCTCTCATGGTTCAGGGGGATAAGCAACTTTGGACTAGTTGGGTGTGGTGTTCACTTAATGTCCCTTCCCATGCTTTTATCAGTTAGCTAGCTATGCTTGCAAGGCTGAAGACTAGGAGGAAACTGCAACAACTCCACATTATTGATTCTGATATGTGTGTTTATATGGAGAGGATAGTGAAACTGTGAATCATCTTTTTTTCAATTGCCACTGCAGTAGAGCTTGCTATTTAAGTGTGTGTCAGTGGATGGGTATTAGCCATGACCTGGATTGTGGTTTGGATGTAGTTTGGCAGATTTGATTGGATGCAGGCACATGGCATGTTCAGAAGGCTATTTTAAGCGGCTCTCTTGCTGCAACTGTGTATTACATTTGGAGAGCAAGAAACAAAGTCTTGTGGAATGAGGAACATTGGCAATCTGGAACAGTTCTAAAGCAAAACAAGAATAGTGTTGCCATGAGAATTCATATATTGTAGCAGAATCAAGTTTCTTCACATGATAGAGCTTGGATTCTGCAGAGGTTTAAAAACCTGGTATAATGTCAGTGCAGTTCAGTGGATAGGACTAATGTTGATTTCACAAGGTTCTGTGCAGCAACTCTGTCCTGCAGCAGTTTGTTCTATGCAGGAACACTATTCTGAGTACTGTATGATCAGTTATTTGGCTATTTGTGTGGGATGCTGTGGTTGCTGTTAGTTTGTTTCTTCCCTGGTTCAGGTATCTTTCCTGGCTGAATTGCAATCCTGAAGTGGCTGCTATGGTGTGCAGGGCTTGCAGGTTGCAGCAGTTCCAGCAATGCAGGGTCTTTTCCCTGGCTCAGAGGTGTTCCTGTTTTGATGCTGGTTGGGTGTTCCTTGTGTGCAGCTGCAGTAATGTAGACTGCAGGAGATACAGAAATGCTGCTTGTTTAGTAGTGGGGTTGTGCTGTAGTTTCTTTGGATTTGTTGCCTGAGTAGGTTTTTTGTGGTTTTGTTTTGGCTGTTGGTGTGTTAAGGATGCTGTGCTTGGTTGGTCAGCAATGTCTGTAGGTTCTGCAGTGGCTGCAGGTTCTTCAGCTCTGCAGGATGCTAGGCTATGGCCTGCTGGTGTGTGGTTTTGCAGTGGCTACAGGTTATTAAGCTTTGTAGGTTCTACAGTGGCTATGGCCTGCTGGTGTGTGGTCTGCAGTGTTAAGGCTGCTAGGTTGTGCTATGTTGGTTTGTTTTGGGATGCCAGAACTGCATTGCTGCTGTGATGGGTAGTTGCATTGCTGTTTTGGGTTGTGTGGTATGTAGTTATGGTGCAGTTTTGCTGTGCTACAGGGTTCGGCTCTTGGCTTGGATGTGAGCCTGTTTTTTTTTCTGCCTGGCTGCTGCTTATGTTTGCTGTTTGCTGGCTGTTTTTGGTTAGGTTGCTTGTGGTTGCTGTTGTTTCTGTTGTTTTGTAGGAGGTTGTTTTGCTGTTCTTTTTTGGCTTGTTGCTGTTTTATACTTAAAGTTTTGCTGTTATTTCCTAGGTGGTCTTTGTGAATGGTTGAGTCAACCAACAAAGATTTTGCTTTAGGTTGTAAATGGTTTTAGTTGTTTATTAATAAAACGCTTACATTTGCACCAAAAAAAAAAAAAGAATTGAGATGGCCGTAAGTGGGAAAGAATATATTTGGTCGTTGGAATCTCAAGATTACTTAAAATTAGTGATTTAGCAAAAGAATAAAGATTGTGGTTGTGAATAATGGAATTGTTGGGTTAGATTTTGCTTAACCTTCCGAATTTTCTCTCTTCTTTATTTTTTTCATTATAGGTCTTTGGGGTTACTATGAATGAAAAATCTTAGGGTGAGGTTTAATTGTCTTGGCTCAAATTATTGCTCCCCTCCGGCGATTGTTTTAAGTTGCTATATACTAACCTATAACCCACTGTTCATCTATGTACTTTGACTCGCTTTGTTTGCATATGCGTAAAAAAACATAATCATATGAGACCTTATTTGATTCGTCACAATATGTATTTTCCAAACATATAATTTTTGTGAATTTCTCGTGTACAAAACTTGAGATATAAACATTTGAAGGCGTGCATTAGGAACTGTGAAAAAACAAATGTAGCAACTATTTGCCTTGGTTCCAAATTTTTTTTGTTCAATTTCTATATTTGATTGACCTTTTACTATCAAATGTTCATTTTGGAATTCATTAGAGGAACAAGATTACAAGATTAGTGATTTTTTGGTGCTTTGTGACTGTATTTGTTGTGTGGTACATGCATCTAGAGACAATTCTTGTCTCTGACCGTTTTTAAACCAGATTAGTTAATTTTTTACCTAAACTTCTTTCCTACTTCTGTAACTATTTTCCTTTGAATGATTTATGGTTACTGTAAATGCAAGGCCGTTTCAATCAAGAGTGAGGCCATGTGCTAATAATTTAAAATGGACCTAGTATAGAAAACATTATAAACTAACTTCTATAAGATACCATACCGCCTTTATAAGATATATAAAGAGTTGAGTTTCAAATTAGTAGCAAATATCGGTAACAAAAAATTATTTTCAATTCCACTGTACTATTATCCATAGAGATAGAAAATTATTAAAATGTTTAAACCTTTAAAAATTAGAAAAAACGTTAGTTTAATTCAGGTAAGAGAAGATTACACTAGTGGAAAAAACGCAATAGGTAACGGGCTAAAAGAGTGGAAGAAAAAGTAGAATTGATTTCCAAATTAGTTCTTACACTTAGTGTTTGTTTGGTTACCCTCAATCCCCACAAAAATTCACAAATCTCATAATTTATTGGTTGGTTGGTTACCCTCAATTCTTCTAAATGTAGGAATTTTAAAATTCTCGAATTTTAGAATACTTGGGAATTCTAAATTCCTACTAAATGAGGGAATTAAAATACCCAACCCCCCTTAATAATTGTAAACCCCTGTGAATTTATGATTTCAATGTGACAACCAAACAAGTTATAGTCAATTCCTAAGATTTGTATGAAGGTATTAAATTCATGCATATTTTAAATGCTTGTAGAACTTCAATTCTCATGCAACCAAACGAGTACTAAGTATATAAATTTTTAGATAATAATTTATCTAAAATTAGGTTTTTCTTAATCGTAGATATACATTAAATTTTCCACAAGTAAACACGCCATATCTAAACTATCATACTTTTTAGCTCATCCATAAGCACCATAACAATTCATCAACCAAAATGGTCACGTAAGATCACACTAAAATCTTTTTTTCAAACACTATTTTGTTTCAATCAATACATCTCACTTTTTTTTACAATATATATAGGTCTTATTCGCTAATTCGCGAATTAAATTTAAATAATAATGATTGGGAATTAATAGTATGTTTTCAACAGTCTTTTATGTGATCAACCTTACCCAAAATAGGATAAAATCTAGGTGAATATGACATGGCCTCTCCTTCCTCCATTCATTTCTAGCTTACAGAACAATTACTCCCAAATAAGGGAACCAATTGTAACTTTATAGCAACCACTAAAAATTTACACTCTATGAAAAAGAAGAAAGGAAACGAGGGATTCTTTGTGCTTAAACATGACCTAGAAAAGGCATATGATGAACTGGAATGGCCCTTTGTCTTAGCTTGCCTTAGGGGAAAATGTTAGATTCGATCTAATATAAACTTTAATCTCCATACTAAATTACTCGGTAAAGAATGAAGGCGGAAGCGTACCTGAATTCATGTATAGTCTTCGATAGAATTCCTTATTGGTTTAGTCTTGTAGCTCGTACTTACACTCAATAGGATTTTCTCTCGATCTACTAATGGGTTGTAATTGAGAGCCTATTGTATGTGTCGTACTATGGACCATAACCCTAGATTTTTATTTAAATAGACTCCTTTTCCTAATCTGTCCATCATGTATTAAGAAAGGCCCAATGGTCTCTAGACAATAATATAAACCCATACTTTATAAAAGACATAAATAAGCCCAACTATAATTACTTAATCGGATCACTCTATTAGGGCCAAACTTTATGATAGCGTATTAATACAATTATAATCGAGTAATACAACAAATCAATTATATTAGGTCCATTATTCTAACAATCTCCCACTTGGAACAATAAAATTGTATATGTGTGTTACTAATAATTGTATTTACTTTGTTACTGTATGAACTCAAATGCTATCAATTCAAATCGTCTTTAATCAATTCGGTCCATTAATTATATCAACAAAGGATCAAAGCGATCTATGCTACTTTCATAATACCATAACTAGACCTTCAATGGTCACAATGTCAATATAACTAACGAAATGAATCAATTATAGGTGTGTAGCATGGAAATTACATTCAAATGTGACCCAATAATGCCTATTCTCAACTAGTCCACTTTATACTTTAGTGAGATCTATAATATGACCAAAATAACAGAGTACACCAAACTTAATACTTCATTTCTGCAGAAAACCCTTATAACCAAAATATCCAAATATATGTCATATAATAAGCACCCAAATGCAAAACTTCCACTGAAACTGAATTTCCTTAGGTGGCATGATGCTCAAATGAGCACTTAGCTCATGAAATACTTTAGGTTATAAACCTTAGTAAGCGGATCTGCAATTATAGAGTTTGTGCTAATGTGCTTTAAAGACAATTGTTTACTTTAAATTCTTTTCTTCATAGCTCTAAAACTGGTATATTTTGTCACACAACATTCAGAATGGTCTATCAAAACCATTTACTATGCACACATTCGTGAAAAAATCCCTTAGCCATAATGCATGGTTAAACGAATTACAATAATTAAGCTATGAATTCTACTTCTGTGAAGTAGCTTTAAGAGATTGACTAGCCCTTGTGCAATGAAATGCACCTTTAGCTATGACAATCATATATCCTTATGTGGATTTCAAGCTATCCTGATATCCAACAGAGTTGGAGTATGACACCAAATGATCTCAACTTGATCCAAACTTCTATAGGTGAGCATATAATCATTTGTATTCAACAAATAATGCATACTTCTTTAGTTTTTCTTAGCTTTAAGTATGCAACCTTTGGATTACATATACATTTGCCTAATACCCCAAAGATGTATGCAAACTTAAGTATACATTAGATTTCTTATACGGGGTTCTTTGCATTTCTTTATTTTCAAAATCATTCTTTGGGCATTGAATGAGACTATATATGTCTCCCTTAACCATATAGGTGTGACATTCCTTTTAACAAAAACCATTAGTGGCAAGCAACATGTCATCAACTGAATAGATCTCAAACCATGTCATCAAACCTGATATCCAAGAAAACATACCTTACTCCCACTAAACTTATGGTACACACAATCATCAACTGAAATTGTCTCAAATCATGAGATATGACAATTTGATGAAAATTAAAGTGTCATTGATGGAAAATTTGCTTAAACTCATAAATGGATTTCTTTATTTTTTAAATCATTTTCCTTTTAATTTTTTTTTTTGAAATAAAGTTTTCTGCTTGTTGCATGTAAATATTTTACTCAATTCATCCATTAAGAAATATTGTTTTATCATCCATTTAGTGTAGCTCAAAATTAAAAAATATGTCACAGCTGTCATTATTATTCTAGAAGAGTGTTTAGATAAAACTAGATTATAAATCTCCTTATAAACAATATCGTCCTTTTAAGTAGAATCCTTTAACAAGACGAGTTTGATGCCCTTAACACATTGCCTATTGAAATCCATCGGCCATAAATTGTCATTTACTACCAATAGGTTTCATACCTTCAGACAATGGAATAAGGTCCCAAATGTCATTGCCCTTCATGGACTTAACTTCCTTATTTATGGCATCAATCCACTCTAGAGAGTTTCGGTTATCAAAGGTTTGATGAATATTGATTAAGTCATCATCCATCATTCCATTGTCTAGATCTTTTCCTCAATGAAAACCAACTGTCCTTATCAGGATTTGCACTTCTTCTTTCTCTAGTGGATCTCTTTAACGACACTTGATCTTGAGGTTTGTTGAGTTTGCTCATCGAATATAATATCCTATCTTCCCCTCCAAACTCAACATCCTCAAAGAATAAGACATTTCCTATAAAAAGATATCTATCAGTGGGATCATAAAATTTTTTACCCCTTGTACCTTTCAAGGTATCCAATAAAGTAACAACTAATATTTCTAAAATCTAGTTTTTGTTTATTTGGCTTATAAGGCCTTATCTCAACTAGACAAACCCATATATGAAGATACCTTATACTTAGATTTTTCTCAACCCATAAATCATAAGAGTTTTAGAAGTTCTCTTAGTTGGTACTTTATTGAGCATATAGGTTGCGGTCTTTAATGTTTTTCCCTAAAGTGATTATGGGAAAATAGTATGACTTATCGTGCTTTTCACCATATTTTTTAAATTTCTATTTTTTCTATCAAAAACACCATTTATTTGAGGATTTTATGGCATAGTGTATTGATGGACAAAGCCTCTTGAAAAAGAGCCAAAGGTCTTGGACAATATTCACCTAATCAGTCATTTCTGCCATAGTATTAACCATTCAACATGATCAGATCTGGCTTTCTTAATTCTTTTGCTAAAATGATTTTCAACTTTAGCTTTTATAAGATTTGAACATGTCTAATACTTGAGATATCTCATTAATTAGATATAGTAGTCATAATGAGAATGATAGTCTATGAACATAACAACTATTATTGTACTTTTCCAGATGGCATAGGGAGTGGACCACTAATGTCTTTATGTTTGTTCTAAGACATAGAGCTCGCTTGAATCCTGATCTCCTTTTTGTCTATTTTCTTTTTCTTGATTAACCAAATGCATATAACAATCTATAAAAATCAAAGGAATGATTATGAAGAACTTTATCTAACAAAAAAAACCTTTAATTCTTTGTTTAGAAACTTATCCTAAATGTTTGTGCCAAAGTGAAGAGAATTTTTCAGTTGTTAATATTCTGTTAGTACCACAAAAAATTTGTCATGTAAAAATTCATTAGGTAGACCAACAACATTAAGCAAATTTAGGTTATTATATCCTGATAAAGAAGCAAAATTAACCAACTTTGAATTGTGAAAAGACTAAATTTATTGTCCAAAAAAATAATAAATAAACAAAGATAACCAGATTTGTCCAAATTGGAAATGAAAACCGAATTCCACCTCAAAAGCAGTAAAAACAAAATTTTATCAAATCCAAATAGTTTATGGTCGTTAATAATAACCTGAAAAGGTTTATAGCTACAACCTTAACTGTCTTGTCATCACCAATTGATGTATCATTCAACATTACTTGATTTTTGACAGTTCAAACAACCTTACTTAGACACACTAATGTGAGTAGTAGCACCAAATAAATTCTAGTTACCAACTGTATTCTGATACTAAATTTAAATTAACCTACAAACAGACAAAAGAAAGAAACATACCCTTATCTACGTGTCATGTATGACATTTAGCACATTATTGTTTCTTTCTATATGTGTCATCCCACCGCAATAGAAGCATCAAAAAAAAAACCCTTATGATGCTTTGTTTGTAGCTTTAAGACCGCATCCTTACCCTTATTTCTTTACTTTATGTTCCTTGTTTCTTTATTCTTTAAGGAAATAAAACTACTCAAAGAGTAATTATTTCCACCCTTTTGATTTTAATAAAAAAAAAATAAAAATAAAAAATAAAAAACAAGTTCAACAAGGAACAATTACATTCTTTAATTCCGATAAAGTGCCCTTGAATGATTCTAAAATTGCATGTTTGATAATCATAAGACTCATGCACTTTTGAATGTCCCCATTTCTCTATTATCCCCTTTCATAAGAGGAGTTGGAATCTGTTAGAGTAATGGGACGTCAATCCTTATAGCAAGGTCTAGATTTATCTCAATTAATTGAGGAAGAGTTCCATGCAAAAGCTTGGGACCCATTCAAGTTTCGTATATTTGACCTCCAAATTTCCCACTTGTTGATTGTTGATGATCTACTACTCTTTGGGAAAGCCAGCAGGAAAGCTATGAATTCCCTTCATGATACTCTACACTTTTTCTTCAACCTTTCTATCCAAACCATGAACCCTTCTAAAAGCAAACTCATCTTCTCTCCTTCTACTTCCTCTCAAAAACTCCCCGTTTTTTCTCAAAATTAGGGGTCCAAGAATCTTATAATCTAGGGACTTATTCAGGATTCCCTCTCTCCTTTAGAAAACCCTTTTACAATCAACTAAATTAAAGTCCATCATTAACCAAATCTCTACAAAATTGACTTCCTAGAAACAAATTAAAGACTGTTTTCAAGTTAACCCTAATTCAAAGTATCATCACTGTCATTTCGTTTTATCATATGCATAAAGAAATTACAAAAATATATATGTACCAGATTTCTCTGCAATGATTAAGACAAGATTAAAGGTCTCCATTTATATTAAGATGATATCTTGTTTCCACAAGGGTTCTCACTTTTGGAAATTTGTAGTGGGAGGTTGGGAGACCTATGAAAAATTCCATTCCAATAATCTTGGGGCATAGGAGATGGCACCTACATTTCACTCTGGTTGGATGACTGTCTGGCTTAAGATCAGTTGTCCAAGGTCCTCTTGATGGATGTTGAATGAGGTCATGTCTTGAGACCTTTCTAACCTTCAGGATTAGCTTGTCCTTTCTTTTCCTTATTAAAGGGTCCAAATTTGATTTACAAAGTATGGAGTAGATGTGCTAACAAAGCTACAGACTACTTGGCAAGGAAGAATTATAATAAAACCTTCCTAATTAATTAATAATCTCAAACGAAATAGCCATGACACTTTTATTTGAATTGTTGCACTTATGTTTATTGTTGGATTTGTTTGTTAATATCTTATTTTAGTTTAATAATGATTTTATTTTTTTAATATTTTTAGAACCTAACTACTCCATACTTTGCTATGTTGAGCTTTATTTGCAAAAACATCTTCTATAACAATGTACTCCGTAAATTATAGGAATACTTATTGCTATACTCCGTATATTAATTATATATAATCCTACACATTTTAGTTTTGACACTTATATACTTCCTTCGTACCATATTTTGGTGTTTAATGTATTTTTTAATAAATTAGGCCATGTTTTTTTAGACTAAAACATAATTGAGATGAACATAATTTAAGGAGTTGAACTGGACTGAATTCAAGTGAGATATGCTGAATTAAAGTGGACTACAATAAAGTGGTAATTAGTATGGAGATGAGATGAACTGAACGGAACAGAGCTGAATTGAATTGAACTGAATAGAGTTGAACTGAACTAAAGTACCAAAAATTTCAATCCAAAAGAACAGAGCGTCATAGTTTATTATTGTCAATTTCCTTATCAAAACTAGATTTGATTATTAGTGCTATTTGATAAACTACACTATTTTTTCTTTTATCATAGGACGACTACATATGCATAGAAAGTTTTTAAGATATGAAAAAATATTTACAAATCTCGTACATGTCAAGGGCTTTTATGCTTTATAAAGCTAGTTATACATTTAAATTGAAAATTTAGGCATTATATATACTCTTTAATAATATTTTATTTCACATTTTTATGTTTTTTGAAGTTTGTTTTATTGATAGCGTGTTTGAAGTTATTATATCTAAGTTATCAGCTTATTTTTTTTATTTTATAGAACTTTATAAATTAATCGATGTATATTTTTAAAAATTAATTTTATCAGTTGTAAATTGTTGGATTATATATTTTTGAGTAATAATTTATGCTATAATATTATATTTCTTGATATATAATGTTTAAAAATGAATTATATAGTGTAACTAACTATATAATGTATAGTTATTTTAAAAATATAAATAACCTACAAACCTATTTTGAGCAATTATCAAGACATGAAATGATTATCTTGCTTTTAATAGTATATTTTTTACTATTGTAAATAGTTTATGCTATGGGTATTGCACTACTACCTCCGTTACTAAATTTAAGGAAAGTGTTTAGGTTAAAAAGTGGTTTGTGATTAGTATTAAAAAATAGAGAAATAGAAATGGAAAACATGATTAGTACAATTACTTGGGACCACTTATTAAAAGTGTGGACTGATTTTTTGGTGGGGACTGGGGAATCATTTTCCCTTCAAATGACCATAATTAAAATTTCATTTTTCCCTCCACAAAAGGGAAACAAGTTCAAACCAAACCAATTGTACTTCATCCTTAAATACAGACATCAAGTTCATCTTCCTACGCCAAAATTAAGTTGCTGCTTCACCAAAAAAAAATTACAGAGGATTTCAGAGGGAAGGGGGATTAGTACTGTACAACCCATTACAAAAAATTTATTCTTTCAAAAAACAGCTCAAACATTCTGAATTCATCCTTCACATCCTCTTTGCAACAGTTAGTCATATTCATCTACACATAGAAGTTTAACTTTTTACACCTATCACCACCCCTAAAAGGTTGCAGCTTCAGCCTTGCTGCAACTGCCAACCCTCAGCACTCCCTAGAAACATAATAATTAAAACAAAAACATGGAAGAGGATGTAGACAATGGATTTTACTCAATTGACCAACTACTGCAAGAAGAACAACATCTCATTGAAAGTGAAGATACATACTTTACAACACAGCAAGCACATGCAACTGTAAGGCAACAAAGACCAGACCTTACTCTACAGCAAAGGAGGCACATAGTTGAGACTCTATTGACTATGGAAACAGAAAACACCCTTCCTTATGGTTGTCAAGCAAAACTAGCAAGGGAAGTGGTTGTACACAAGAGCACAATTAGTAGGATATACACTCATATTTAACAACAAAGAAGGGAAGGAGATGTTATTGATGTCAGACCCAAGAAAAAGGGAAAAGTTGGTGCAAAAACAAAGATAATTTCAGATGAGAGACTACAGTCAGTCCCCCTACAATTCAGAACAACTGTGAGGTTATTTGCAAAGCATTTGAAGGTGTCTCCTGTTATTGTTCATAGGCTAAAAAAGAAAGGTAGACTTAGAAGTCATACAAGCACAAACCACCCAAAGTTAAGTGAAGATCACAAAATTGCAAGACTAAAGTGGGCATTATCAAAGATTATTCCAGGAACACCAACACAGAAGGCAACTTTTGATGACATGCACAACACATTACACACAGATGAGAAATGGTTTTATCTTAACCCAAAAACAAGGAAGATCTACCTACTTCCAAAGGAGGATGATCCCTACAGATGTGAAGTGTCCAAAAGATTTAAGATTAAGGTTATGTTTATAGCAATCATTGGTAGACCAATTTATGATGACAACAACAGATTAATACATGATGGAAAATATGGAATATTTCCCTTCATATACCATAAAAAAGGCAACAAAAAACAGTAAAAACAGGTCTACAGGTACATGGGAAGTGAAGGCACTGCAAAATGTGACAAGAGAAGTGATAAGGGACATGCTTCTAAATCAAATTATTCTATGTGTCAAAGCTAATTGGCCTGAGTGATAAGTTGATATTTGATATGTATTTTACCCCCGATCCCGATTGATTTTTAGCTCTAATACGGCTCTTTTGAGCCATTTCTACCAACTTTGCTATTTCGAGTGTTTGTTGTGCTTTTTATTAGATTTTACAAGAATCGATGATTTATCGTTGTTTTCCGAGCCTTTTGAAGCACTTGAAGAAGTTAGTGAAGAGTTGAAGTCATTTGGGAAGCTTAACTGAAGACTAGAAGTGCTAAAACAAAGAATTAAAGAAGTAATTAAGGAAGAACGAGCAAAAACTGAAGAACGAAGCCAGGCAAGCTACCCGCCCGGACCGAGGCCGTGTGCCCGGGTGAGGGCTGCTCACCCGGACCCCTCCGGGCGGGTGGCTCTGATGAGGATTTCTGCGTGTTTTTCAGCATAATTAGGCTTAGTACTTAATGTTTTAGACTCCTAATTTGTCATTTACGCCTTTTTACTTTTACAAACCCTAGTTTACTCTAAAATTCTCTCTAAGTGTGGAACTTTATTTAATCTTTCAATCAATAATATTCAGGTTTTATTTCAATCTCAATTCTTGTTCTTAATTAATGTTTATTATTAGTTTTAATTTATGCTCTTAGTTTTATTAGTTATATGTTTAGATTTAAATTCTTGATTATTGTTGGGTTGTTTAGTTTAATCATGTTTAGGATTTTAATTTCTATTATTGATTTAGTTTTTGTCCTTTCAATTATGAGTGAGTAGTTTCTTTTCTAGGACTAGGGGACCCATGGATTGATTGGTGATGTTTTGCTAATAAATATTAGTTTAACTATTAATGTACTTGAATTCCTGTTGTCAATTGTTATTGCTTTCAATTAAATACTGGCCAGGTTTAGTTGTTAGTTTGATATTATTGAAATCAATGCCGAGAGGTAAGATTACCACAATTAGATCATAAGGACAATAGGCAAAACGAGTCTAAGTGAGCCAGAGCCATTAGAGGAGTTTTGAAGGGGACTAGATTCGAGAGAATTAGTAGACCTTAATTCAAGGAAATTGATTATCTAATTAATTATTTGTGTGTAATTCGTTGGTAAATATGTGGTGAACCGATGACCTAGGTTTAGTCATTAATCTATTTGTTTGATCAATTAAGCTCTAATTCTAGTTAATTTCTTGATCACAATTGTCACTCAAAGGCCCTTTACACAGTCTAAACTTTTTAGAACTAATAGGTTTAATTGCTTCCCTGTGAATTCGATCCCTACTTCCCTAGCTATATTAGTTAGAGTGGTTAGGTTTATTTTTGATAGGTGTGCGATAGCCTCATCACTGAGCATCTACCAAGGATGTTTACCTCCAATGGGACAATGCTAGGCTATATCAAATTCCCAAAGATGCTGAATGGTTAGAGGCAACACAAGGAAATGGGTGGAATATAAACATGGTGTATCAACCAGCTCAATCACCTGACTTAAATGTCTAAGACCTAGGTCTATTCAGCAGTATACAGTCTATTCAATATCAGAGCTTCCCAAGGAACATTGAAGAGCTAATTGAAGAGGTAAACAAAGCATTTACCAATTTCCATCCAGATATAAACAAGTACAATTGGCTAACTTTGTAATCATGCATGATTGAGATATTAAAACAAAAGGGAGGGAATAATTACAAGATCAAACACTTTGACAAAGAGGACTAAATGAGACAATTTGGAAGTGGACCAAAGTGATGTTGTTGAGGCTGTGAAGAATTTAGATGATAGATTTAGGCAATGCACCGAATGAACAGAATGATGAAATTCCGGCAAGTCAAGTAGATGCAAACTAGGATTGTATCTAAAGCCAAATGTATACTCTACTGCCACATATAACCTTCACAGAAAATTTGATTGACATGCCCAGGTTATATGTATTTTGTGTTTCATTATCTTTTGAAGGCAGTGATGTATGAACAGAATGATTAGTATGCTTTGTTTTATGATTTTCATTTTGGTTGTTAAGGAACAGTTATGTATGACAATAATTACTATATTCAGTTATGTATGTATGTAGTCAGTTATGTAAGTATGTACTCAGTTATGTATTCATGTATGTGCACAAATATCTTCATCCAACCCTTTCACAAATGGTGTTGCACCAATGACAAAAAAAATAGCCAATAGTATTAAGTATTGCACACATCCATCAGTACTAGAAACTCTTCATCATTAAATCAATCATTTAGTGATTCACCTCAACTGTGAATCATCAAATATGAGTCGCAAGAGCATCACAATGATCACTAATTTTCAGATGAGTCCCTTCATCATTTGGATTGAAAAGGAGAGAGTTGCTTGGGGGACATTTGAATAAATGCTTTGCAAGTGACACACAACAAGTCAAACTGAGGAGAACACTTAGACTGTGTATGTTCACCTCTCACAATTGTCATTGAGGTGAAGTTTCCTAATACATGGGTATATCATCATTCATCAACAATCCAGAAACATTAAAACACCCATCTTTTTAAGGGACTCACAAAAACAAGCCAGCAGAACACCAAACTCAGAATAGGAGGGACTGACAACCAACAACCACAACAATAATGCCAACGGAAGCCTTTTGAAGGGACTCACAAACATAAACAACCACAACAATAAACAAAAATTGTGAATCAATCAACAAAAATGAACACAATCAACAAGAAAAAAACATGTCAAACAGGAGCCTTTTGAAGGGACTCACAAACATAAACCACAACAACTTCGAACAAAAATTGTGAATCAATCAACAAAAATGAACACAATCAACAAAAATTCTGAACCAGAAGGCTTTTGAAGGGACTCACAAACATAAACCATAACAACAATGAACAAAAATTTTGAATCAATCAACAAAAATAAACACAATCAAAAGCATTAACTAGAAAATCATGTCAGTAAAGAATAAGTAACAGGACAGTAAATAAACCAAAACTTCAAATCATGCAAGGAACTCAAAAAAAGATAAGATTTTTGGGTAGAAGGGTTTTTACAGAGGTGCCATCAGTTACTTAAGGCACGAAGCCTCTTCACATCCCCACCCAACTATTCACCAGAGGAGGTATCTTCTTTAGCAGGGAGAGCAAGAACAGCTTCTTCATCAGATCCACCATGGGGGTTGTCAGAGGCAAGGCGCTGCACCTCATAGGGCTCGATAGCTACAGTAAGGACATGGGACTCTTCATCTTCATCAACCAATTTCATGCCATAATGACCCCTCGTCTTCCTCTTTGAAGTTTTGGTCACAGGAAGAAGGTTTCCCCACTACTACATAAAAGACCTCTTGCAACCCACAAAAAACAGTTGCAAAAGGCCAAAAAACCATTGCAAAAAGCTTTTGCAACGGTCAAGTAACCGTTGCATGCTTTGGCGTAGCAAAAGGTCTTTTGCAACGGTTTTTTTCACTTTTTGCAACGGTTATAGCTAAACCGTTGCAAAAGAATTTTTGAAACGGTCTTTGAACTTTTAGCAACGGTTATAGATGAGTTTTACAAGAAACTTTTTGCAACGGTTTTCAACTAAAATATGTAGCTATTGCAACGGTTATTTTTTTTTACTATTGCAAAAGGTCAATTTTTCTAATAAAAAAATAACTAATAATAATTATTATTATTATTATTGTTGTTATTATTATTGTTATTGTTGTTGTTGTTTTCATTATTAATAGTTAAAATAAATAAATAATAAGAAAAATAATAATATATTATTAATTAGTTCTTTATACATACTACCAAAACTAATTAATTTACACCATACATGTACATATACAATCCATGTTCATTTACCACTAAATAAAATACATATCAAAGCTATGTCAATGTCATACAAGATTTTGCATCCTCTAATCTAACTTAGCCTTAAGGAGGCTTCCTTACCACGAATCTCTCCCTTCCCCTTAATTTGCCTTCATTTTAGCTGAATTTTTGTAGCTTATATCATACCATGTCCCCTTCTTCTTCTTGTGCTCATCGTACTTATTGTCCCCTTCTTTGTAGCTATATCATAAATACTATGTATCTACAAATAATAGGACCAAGATGAACCTTAAGGGCTCAAGGAGCAAGCAGAGTTCAGAGGTCGTTTGAGCATTCAATTTCAGTAACATTCACAAACAGCAAGTAAAAAATGGGAACAAACTTACCAACGGATTGCTTAAGTGCATTCCCATAGACAAAGACTAGAGAAATCTAGAGTAGAGGATAGGAGTAGGGGTGAAGGGAAGTTGTTGAACCTGTAGAAGAAAGAGGAGAAAAGAAACACTGAGTTTTAGGAACAACAGTAATGCAGCAACACAAATTTTTCTTGATATACTCTAACATATCCAAAAATTCTCAAAGTCTTTGAATAGTATCAAAGCACACCTAAATGCATAGTCAAGTAAGTTTAATGGAGGCGGAAAACATTCAAAAGCATCAAAAAACTTCCAAATACATTCGTAAATCCAAAAAAAATGAGAGGTTTGCAGGTGGTTGCGATCTAGTTTAGGAAGCAAAGAAAGAGGTTTGGTTTGGTCTGCTAATGCAAGAAAGAGGTGGTATGATTGCTCTGTGGGCAAGTATGTTTGTTTTTTAGTTTTTGATAAGGACATGAGCAGGGAACAAAGGGTGGGGTTGAGTGAGGCATAGGCTGCAGCATCTGCAGCAGAAAGAGGAGAAAATTAGTATAGAATAGTAGGTTCAGCAGCAATGCAATAGCATAAACACACTTGAATTGCGTGTAAAATATCACTAGTAGCTTAGAATAGTTGTCAGGGAGTGGTTGGAGAAGTGCGTCAGTAAACGCTGCTCATATATCAACGAGGACCAAAAGGGAAAAAATACAGCAACAGCAAAAGGATAGCAGTAAAAACTCACAAAAATCATAGAAATGTATTCGGAAAAACCAAAAATGTGAGGAAATGATGAAACATGCTCAATCAACAACCAAATCACTTACATGACATAATCAGCTTTAAAATTTCCACACTCAAATCACTTAAACATGACTTCAGATTATGCACAACCAATTGCATCTAAAAATGCTAAAATGACGATGAATAAACTCAAACAAGTTTTAACAAGCTCAAGAAGGTCATAATGCACTAAAACATGCTAAAGCTTTACTGAAAATATAAAAAAGGTACTAAAAGCCCGCTCAAAATTCCAAAACAAGTTCAAACTAACTCTAACACACTCAAATAAACAGTACCTCCAAATCTAGGTTGTTTCCATTACTATTGTAGTTGTTTTGCTGAGCCTTACCTCACCTCTAAACCCTACTAACATCAAATAATGTCAGGAAAAAAAACCAACAAATAGTGAATATGAAATTCAATTGAAAACTTTAAACAGCCTAAAACATAACAATCAAATAATTGATTGAGAAACCAAAATTCGAAACATCACGCTAAACCCTAACTAGCTTCTTAAATTCTTTTCATTTGAAAAAATTTAGAGCATAAATCTGAAAACCTAAAGCAATTACTAATGCCACCTTTTTCGAGCTTTCTTCCAAAAGTATAAGAGGCAGCACATCTGTATAAGAGGCAGCACATCTGTTCATTTTTTGTGTGTTGCTGTGGGGGCAGGGCATGGCGGTCTATGTTTACCTTTTCAGTAGCAACTTCGATTGCCAAAAGTTCGTTGTGACTTAGCTTTGCAAGTAGCTTGACAAGTTTTTCAATCCATTGGTCCCCAGCGCCAAATTTTAGGTTAACGCTAGAGTCCTTCAATTTTTTAATTCTGGTCACTGCTCTGTATTTTTTTTGTTTTAGTCAGTAATATTTATACATTACTGTTGACCCTAGGGGTTTTGATGGTGACAAACACATACTACTAATGGGTTACTTGTTTGATGTCAAGATAAACATATATTAGTAGCCGTTGTACCAACAGAAGAACTTGTCTCAAGTTCAGATGTCTCAAGTACGTATCGAAATAACCAATACGTAACTCAAAAGGTTTATACACTTGAGAATATTCAGAGAATATATGACAACAAGACTTCAAAGTATATTCTGAGAAGATATGGAAGATATATTCTAAGAAGATACCATAAAAGATCTTTGAATATATTTGGAAAAGATATACACAAGATTATGGTAACAAATCTATGTGAATTTAGATGGAGAATTAATCTAAATTCACTTTATGAAGAATATTCACCAAGATATTGGTGAGATATGAAGTGTGAAAACAAGGAAGGAAATCAGAGAAACCCTACTTGCAACTTCACTATAAATACTGAAGATCAGAAGAGAAGAATTTAACCAAGACTTACGCACTTCATTGGAAGCATACAAGACTAGGTACAAGAGTTAGTTGTACTAGGATTGTGTCCAACTTTAAGAGTCTGTAATCTTGAGTTCAGGGAAAGGAGAGTGATTTGAGTTAATCACTTGTAAAGAGAAAGAGAAAGAGAAGAACTCGTTCAGGGGAACAAGTTCAAGGGAATAAGTATTGAGTTGTACTTAAAGAATAGAGAAGTACTGAGTTGTACTTAGAGAATAGAGAAAGTACTGAGTTGTACTTAGAGAATTGAGAAGTACTGAGTTGTACTTAGAGAATTGAGAAGGTTGGCCAAGCCACCAAGAGAGAAAGAGAAAGAGAAGAACTTGTTCAGGGGGAACTAGTTCAGGGAGAACAAGTACTGAGTGGTACTTAGAGAAGTCCGTACTAACTAGGATTGTAACAGAGTCGTTGGCCCTAGTTAGTAAAAAGAGAATTGAGTCAAAATCCCTAGTGGTCGAGGTTTTTTCCTTCCTATTGGGCCTAGGAAAGGTTTCCTCGCTAAAATCGCGTGTTCTCTACTTGTCTCTCACTCTCTCTATACTTGTCTCTACTTTACTTGTCTCTAGTTTAATTATTATTGTTTGTCAAAACTAACAATTGCATATATAACCAACAAACTGATTACAGGAAACAATTTTTTTTTCTTTACCTTCTTTTTCTAGTGTTTTGGCTTGTAATGTATAACCGATTCAATTATATCCAATAGTTAAACACAATGCAAAAAAATAAAAAGTGAAATTGAAAAGGGTGGAAAAGGAGAAAACCCTACATTATTTTAGCTTGAAAGTTAAAAATGAATAAAAAAACTCAGAATAAATTCACATTCCAAATTGTCTTGAAGAAGCATATTGCAGTCAAACACATTCTGAAATAATTACATTTATATAAATTGGGGCAAAATCACACTTAAATCGAAGAATTTTAACCTATAATGCGATTCAAATATTAAACAAATCTGGGTCTAATTTGTCGGAATTCTTCACATAAAACCACATATAATTATAATTGGGCAAAAACTTATGAAATCTTCAACAAAAATTGACGCCTATGGGATAATTGAGGCCAAGTGGCCAATTGCATGCTCAAATTAACAAAATAATTAAACCCTAAAAGATTCAAACTGTATTAAGAAACATACACAAAACGCAAAAATCATACCTTCGAGAACTTTGCTTCCAGGATTTCGCTTCCAGCTTCAACTCACTTCAAGAATTTCGTCTCTAATTTGTTAATAAATAACCGATTTTTCACCAACACATAATTGGGGCAAAAAGACATGAAATTGATGAGTAGATAAATTGCTTGCTCAAAATTCACTAACAGTGGAATCGAATTGAATTGAAGAAGATAAGAAAAAAAAAAACGTGATTATACCTTTGAGAACATTTCTTCTAGAGAAATTTGGTCCAACTTCAACTCCAAGATTTTGCCTCGAAATTGCTCGAAGCCCAAAAAAAAAAAAAAAAACACCGAAATTAAGAAGATGCAAAATTTTGCCTTTTGATATTGCTTTTGGAATTGGATGACAGATGAAAGTATGGTGAGAATGATATTATATTAGGTTTCAAAAGATGAACTAGAGTGAAATTTTTGGGTTTAGGGAAATAAATGAAAGGTTGACTGCGAATGATCTAGAAATTCACCTTTGGCAACGCTTTTAAATGAAAATGACCTTTTGCAACAGTTTTGGCAAAACCGTTGCTAAAGGCATTGCATTAGGTAAGAATTATTGCCTTTTATATTCTCTTGCAACAATTTTTACTTAACCGTTGCCTTTTCTACTCTATTGCAATAGTTCTTTTATGAACCGTTGTCAAAGCCGTTGCAATAAGTGTGGCCGTTGCAATAGAGGGTTGCAAATTCTCTTTTATCTTGTAGTGCGGCCTGTAGGTTAGACAACCTTGGGAACCTTCTTTCCCTTCACATCTACTTCGACAACCCCCTTACCTTTCAGAACTGAATCATTTGCCCCAATCGCTTGAGCAAGGTAAGGGAGGAGGCTGCGATTAGATGTTTGGCTGCTTCACCAGAGTAATAAGCAGATTTGGGGAAGCGAGTACCCTTCTCAACACCTTCTATGAGTAGAAATAGATATTCAATTTCTTTTTCATTTTCAGTTTGAAACAAAGCTTTGTGAGGTGGATTAACATCAGCCATTTTTTTTCCAGATCTACGAAAGGAGATGAGGAGACGAGGGGAAGAGGAGATGAAGATACAAACTTTAGGGTTTCGAAGGAGAAGCAGAAGAAAGTAGGTGAGAGAGTGAAAGAAAGGAGGTGAGAGAGTGAAAGAGAGAGTAAATATAGAGTGAAAGTAGATGAGGAGATGAAGATACACACTTTAAGGTTTCAGTAAATGAATGTGAAAGGGTTGGATGAAGATATTCAACCCAGAAATTGAATGCATTGATGTTAGGTAGGTGAAGGGTTAGTTTTTATTTTTGCTGGGAATTGTTAGTAGGTAATGAAGCAATTAAGGATCAGTTTAAGCGATAATGAAGCTAGGTAATTGTTATTAATTTTATAAAAGCAAGGGTATTTTCGTAATTTCACAACCAAAAATTCGCCAAAAAAAGAAAAAAAAACAAGTGTTGCAATTATTGTGAAACATCCGTTTTTGGAAAGTATTGTAATTATTTAGAAACGAAGGTAGTAGTTATTTACCTATATCTAAAAATTAGACCATATATCTTATATGTTCAGCTAATTTCATGGAAATTCCATAAAGAGCAGACATGTTTTTTTTTTTGGGAAAACGTTGGTGAATAATTAAGGAGAAAAGTTTTGCACAATAAAGCACAAAATTTAGCACCCAAAAGATATTTTTCTCTTCCATAGCTAATTTATGTATTACATGCATTATTGAAATGCATTGCATGGAATCACTTTTAATTAATTTTTTAGGAAACACGATAAGCACGGTTTTATTATTGGTCATCTTTATTGTGTTTGTGTTTCCCTTAATCCCTCAACATGTGGTGGAGTTGATGTACCACCTAATTATTCATATAGATATCAGTAGTGTGATCTAGATATAACAACGTTACAGATTTATAGTAATATAACCTCCTTTTGTACAACCAATCTAATCCAATATCTTCTCTTTCAAAATATTCATAAAGTTGTAAAATAACCGCTATTAGTCTTGTCATGTGTATAGGAAGGTCAATGTTGTAAATTTTGACATTAAAATAAAAAGTAATAAACATATTCACTACTAGTCAATAGTAAAATATTGTAAAACTTCAATTCTAAGTGCACCAACGTCAATGTAACTCTCCAAGATAGATATCTAACTCATTTCATAATTTTTCTCTCCCGGAGATATTCTCAAGTCTCAAGATGCTCTCTAAAAAATTTCTAACAATGGTTTAATGCTTCAACACACTCTTCAAAATTAAAACATAAAAAATATAATAAGAAATTGGTTTTCCAACAAGCTACGTGTTAGCATGTCATTGCAAGAGCTAGCTCTTTTAAAGCTCTTGGGGAAGAAAATTTCCCTAAGATATCTCCATGGAGAACCATTAGAGAGTCCCAATGTTGGGGTAGTATCAACTCTCCATTCTCTCTCTTTGGAGAGTTCATTGGAGAACTCTACCATTGGTGCTCTAAATGTCACAACAATATGTTGGTAAAAATTTGAAAAAAAGATTGTAAAGCATGCATGTTCGAGCTAAGTTTGATAGTGTTAACATGTGTTTGAGCATGATCAGGTGCAAGCCAAGCTTTTTTTGTCCTTGTTCGAGCTTATATCATTAAGAAGCAGTCGAAATATTCAAGCTAATTTTAATAACCAAGTAATGCGAAAAAAAATTATTATATACAAATCACAAACGATGACAATATTTTCTTTTTTCTTTTAAGTTATATTTCCTTTGTTCACGAAAATTTGCATTAATTCCCTTTGAAAGTATGAGTTTTTCATTTTACTAGTCCTATATCCCAATACTATTGTTAATATTTAAAAAAATAAACAAAACTTTATCAAATCACAATCAAGCTTATAACACAAACTCTAAATGACTTGTTTACGAGCCTAAATGAGTCGAATTTAGGGCATGTTTACATCAAATTAATTTCAGTCCAATTCAGCTACAATCAATTCTCTGTTCAATTTAGTTCCTAATTTTTTTTCTGTCATCAGTTTAGTTGTTTTCCGTAAATGTAAACACGCCCTTAATGGTATTCAAGCATAGTTCAATTATCAAACGAGCTATTAAATATTATTCAAGCTTGTTTATTATTTAATTTAATCCACGAACAAACTTTGATACACTAGCCCTGCACACCCTCCTCAATTTTTTTCACACCATCAACACTTTTTTTCCAGCTTTTCAACTAACTTTTAGCTTTATTAAAACAACCAAAATATTTGTTTGGTTATTGGATTTTTACATTGGCTAAAAAAACTAATTTTTAAACCAAAAGCCGCAACCTAGTAATAGGATCTTTTTTTCTTTTGGCTTTTGTTTCGTAGACTAATAAATTATAATTTTATCCCTTAAATTAAAATAACTAAAATTAAAATAACTTCAGATTTAACTTTTACCTATAAACTACCACTTAGACCATGCTTTTGTATCGCCTAAACTTTCAGCTACTCTCGAAAGAGATGATGAACAAAATAACATGCCAAAAATCTTTTACATAAGTTACTTGTAATGGAAGTAAAATTTGTTTACTATAGTTATTGTTCAGACACTTTGAAGACTAAATAATTGCAATGGAGTTTTGGTTAAATTTTGAGATGGTTTCAAACTTTCAAATGATAGAATTAGTTGGATAGTGAATTTCGTGAAGGTTGTAGGTGGCTAGGAATGGAGTTGTTTTTTACGCTAGTTAGGGGTAGGGTGGTTTTGTGGCGGTTGGAGGGGGTTTGTAGCACTTTTTGGTGGAAGTGGTTGTTTTGCTGAAGTGAGGTATAGTAGCGATTTAGGAGCAATATAAGGTTGGTGGTGTTTCAGGGGATGAGGTGGTGGAGAGAGAGACGCAGGTCGTGATTACGATTGTCTTCCATGAGGGTTTGGTGGTGGTAGCAGTTATAGAGGTGACCATTGGTCGGTGGTTTTGTTGAAGGAGGTGGTGGTTGAGGATTTAGATGGGTGGTTTTAGTTTTGGTTTATTAGAAGGTGACTAATTAAATTGATTTTGTCATTTAATTTTTTTAATTAACATAATTAACCTGAAATTTAATGGTGTAGCCAATAAAGGGTACCTCGTGATTTTTTTTTTTTAAAGTTCGGGGGCATTTGGTGAATCTCTAAAAGAACGAGAGTGTTTGGTGCATTTTGCAAAAGTTTGAGGATACCCTGTGAAATAACCAATTACAAAAATTATTAATAATATGAATTTTAAAATAAATGAAGTAAAAAAATAAACATGCCTTAAAAGTAGTTTTACATTATAACAACCAACAACTAACAACCAACAATTAACTACCAAACAAAACAACTAACAGCTACTAACGAATAAATCGAGTCAGATTCAAGCCATATACTAGCTAGCAAGTAATTACCAAACAAGAACATTTTAAATGATGGCCGACCAATAAATCAATGTAAAATGCAATTCGCATATCACAATTGCATTTTGGATTATAAGTTCAGGGATGATATCATATATTCATATGCACTTTAAAGAATAACATGGTAATAGAGTTTTCTGATTATTCATCAAAACAGTGAAACGCGACATAATTTTGTTTTTTTATACGTATCACAATCATTTATAAAAGGAAAAATTCACACAAATAATCCCAACTATGGGCGTTCACCTAATAAAAGACCGAACTTTGATTAATCCAGAAATGGACCCAACTTTCATACTCATTTTCCAATTTTGGACCCTCTTAAATTTTAACTTGTAAAATCAAGTAAATCTTGCTAATTATCCGGTATTTGCTTAAGCATGACCACCTGAAACCACCACCACAACCATCCCTTCCACTCGAAAACTCCAAATGTTAAGAAAAAACCGGATAATTAACAAGATTTACTTGGTTTTATAGGTTAAAATTCAACGAGGGTCCAAAATTGAAAAATGAGCATGAAAGTTGGGTCCATTTTTGGATTAATCAAAGTTCGGTCTTTTATTAGATGAACGCCCATAGTTGAGATTATTTTTATGAATTTTTCCTTTATAAAAATACCATATAATTTCGATTATTTTATACGCATCACAGTTATATACTAAATATTACTATCCATTTTAAACCTTACCCAAAAATTTCTATTCACTCCCCAAACTTAAAAACCAGCAAAGCAACACCAAACAAACAAACACCACCAAAAAAATCATCCTCGATTACATTTCTTCAATCTTCTTCTTCCTAAACCCCACATCAATGGCTTCACTTTCTCTCTCCTCCTCCTCCTCCTCCACTCTCTCTCCTCACTTCCTCCCTCAATCCCTCAAACTTCGCTCTTCTCTCTCCAAACCCTCTTTCTTCAACCCTAATCTCCAAACGCATCGTTTCACTCCTCCCAAAAACACCCTTCAACTCACCCCACCACCCACAACCCCAGCTCTTGGGCTTGACCCAATTGGGCCAGGCCCAATAGTGGGGTCCAACCCACAAACCCCAGCAACCGCCATGAGAGGTGCAGAAGCTGATGTAATGGGGTTGCTGTTAAAAGAGAGAATAGTGTTTTTAGGAAGTAATATTGATGATTTTGTTGCAGATGCAATTATTAGTCAATTAATGTTGTTGGATGCTCAAGACCATACTAAAGATATTCGCCTCTTTATTAATTCATCTGGTGGTTCACTTAGGTATACTAATTAATTAATAGAAGTTCTTTTATTTTTGGTCAAGACTTCATTATTATTTAGTTTTTTTGGATGTTTTTTGGGTTTTTTTTTTTTTTTATGGTGTTTTGTGTTTGTTTTGTTGGGTTTTTGAGTGCTGTGAAATGGGGTTTTGTGAATTGTTGTAATTTGGATTTGGGATATTGTTATTGTGATTAGTGATATAAAATTGAAATCTGGGGTTTTGTTGAATTGTTGATATTTGAATTTTGAATGATTTTCTTGGGTTGCTGTTATTGAATTTTAATCTGGGATTGCCAAATTGTTGTTATTTGCATTTGTGATGATTATATTTTGATCTGTGATATTGAATTGAATGTGCTCTTGTATTGTTTTTGCAAGTTTGCTTGAAAGAAAGAATGAAAATGTGAACTTTTGAGAATTGGATGGAAACGGGGAAGATAATTAAGAGTGTTTCTTCATTAATTCTATGGTGGCATTTTGAGGTGTGAAAGTTTAATTTTTTTTGCTATTGATTTATGTTATAAATTTTTTGGTGAGGAATGGATTGTTTGGTGTTTGTATGGTTGATATCAATTTAGATAAGCCCACCCTTGTTATGGTTTTATGAATTTATTCGTTGGGATTTTACTTTCAAGAAATTAGGCATGTCAAAGTTTGACAAGGTTGCAATTTGCAAAGATGGAAAATATTCGGATGTGGAATGTGTAGGAGATGATTCATAAAGGAAATTATAAGCCTATGTCTTATTGAGAGTTACAATAATGAGGATGTGGAAGTACTTTCAGAAGTTTGGAAGGTCTGACGTAAGGGGGTTCTGTTTTGATTTGGATACCAAGTGCAAAAGGGAAAGTTTTGGCAGTGGATGTTATATTTTCTACTATTCTAGAGTCGAGTAGAGTTGAACACCTCATTGATAATAGTATTTGAAGTCTTTAGGGACTGGCGGTTGGCTTCTAATAGGATATTTTACATATCTATTTGAGGATGGACTTTTAGTATAGTGAGAACTTTTGGGAAGGAAGATCAATCCAAAATTTGATATATCAGTATTATACGTCTTTCCTAACTTTGCTAGTTTTTGTGCTTCCTTTTGGCGTTTTTTAGTCAGCTGACTCATTTCAAAGGAATTGAACGTAGAGTACTTAGAATTTTGCTTAGCATTCTTCTCACCTTGGATACTTTGGAGAGTCTTAGAGGGTTTCCATGTGAAGATTTTCGGTCCGGAAAGCAGCTTAATTTAGTTTGCAACAAAAGCTTCTTATCAGATTATTGAAGTGAAAGTTTTATTCTTCAGCCCAATCTTGGGAGATTTATATTTGAGGTGTTGTGAAACATCAATTGGTGCCAAAATATTATGTATAAGGTGTAAGAACGGAGTTATAAGATTTTGAACTACACTAGTTCCTACCTGAAAGGAAGCTGTCCATACTGTAAGCTTGTTCTATGACCTCGTGTTTGAAATTAAACTAAGGTTAAAGAAAAAAAAAAACAGATCCATTGTAGATCAATCTCTTAAAGGTAGAATGGTGTTGGTCAAATGCAAAGTGGTGACTCCTCCCTAAGGCCCTGTTCTCGTCAACTTATTTTTGTTGATCTGAATTTTTTTTTGCTGATGTGAACTTATTTTTGCTGAACTGAATTTATTTTTACTTATCTGAACTTATTTTTGCTGAACTGAACTTATTTTTGCTGAAATCATTAACAATTTATTAAGGATTGAAACTGATTTTTGCTGAACTGAACTTATTTTTACTTTACTGAACTTATTTTTGCTGAAAATAAGTAAAAATAAGACGAGGAGAATAGGGCCTAAGTCTTGCTCAGCAACCAATGTATGATTTTTTGACTAAGTTATATAGTCTTTACTCTTTAGGCCATACAATAGTAATTAAACGGTGCTTCCAATCAGTGCTTCTCTTAAATGATACATGTTGTTGACTAAGTTAAGGTATTTTGAATAATTGGTCACTCAATGTAGAAACTAATTATCGTGATTTACAAAATATTGAGCTGATTGGATGGAGCAAATTTCTTTCATGTAATATTTGGGGCAAAAAGTGCAACTGTGAATGACATCAATTGGTAAAGTGGTTAATCTACATTTGTTTGTTTAATGACTCTGAAGGATAGCACGTGCATCTAGGATGATTGCATCACCATTAAAAGACTTATCTTATAAGTTATTGCTTCATTAGCATGGCGAACAAATAATTTAATCATTTGAATGCAAATATATGTCTTTGCAAGTGATAATTTGTGGCTTTATGCATGTTTAAACTGAACAATTTTGATTACAAGCTTCTATTGACATTCCTATCTTATTAAATGATCAGAACACCAATGCATGTGCTCATCTATTCCATATAATATTAGTATTAGCTATTGGTTTGGACAATGTCTGAGTGTTACCGGGTTTCTGACACTAAAGCTGTCATGTGCATTTTTATTATATTTTTTAAATTAGGAGAATACTATAATTGTAGTGAATATTAAAAATTGAATTCCGAGCTTTCTTTAGTGTTTCTATTCCTATAATGAGTACTATACAAGCAAACATATGGAAATGCTTATAAAGAATCATGTCAAGCTTATTCAAGTATATAAAGATAAAAGGAAACCAATTTTGCTTTAAGAACAAATGTGACTTTTCATGAAGAGTGTATTCAGATGGGTTATATTGGACATAATGCAAAATTAGATGTAATTGCTTATTTGGTGATGAAAGTCAATAATTTCTACTATCCCTTGGTAATAATGATGTCAAATGTCATTTGAAAGGTACAGATTGTTGGTCTTTATTGTTAGATGATTTATGCATAGATGCGTATGTTTGTTGATTGTGTGAGTATACAAGCAACGATAAAATAAGGAATAAGGTTATTAGGAAGGAGGTTGGGTAATATCTTATGAGGATAAGATGTGGGAAATGTTTAAGATGGTTTTGGTAATCTGTGATAAAGACTGAGTAGCAAACCACTTAGGGAGGGTTGAAGAGTGGCAAAAGATAGGAAAGTGAGAGGCAGTTATTCTGGATATAAGGCTATCAAGGCTTGAGAAGATTTTGGCGATAATTATGGAAACATGGAGTGAGCAGATATATGCAGTTGAGTTTGTGGTTCCACATATTGATTTTTTTCTAGCAGACCCCAAGTTATTTTGGGATTACGGCTTTTTTGTTGCTAAGTTGATAGCTAATCATATTATGGATTGTCAAGTGAACCTTAAAGCTGAGGTGGTAACTGGTAACATATTATTGTGACTGTGGGAGGAGGTTCACAACTGGCCAATTCTTGTCAAAGACTACAAATTTCTAAAGATGATATACATGGTTCCTGAAACTATTCTAATCATATTTTGGGCGGACACAGTTGTTTTTGGTCACTTTGCCTTTTATGTTCAGAGATCTAACATGTTTAATTTGGAGCTTTTGTGATACTGGTATATCAAATCAATGATTTTCTTGAAAGAACTCCATCCTTCCTTATGATAGCAATTCGGCAGTTAGCAATAGTATCAAATTCAACTTTATTTCTCTGGATATAATAGGACAGGGCTTATGAGGATTAGATGATTCCAAATTATTTAGTACTAGGATAAGTTGTTTTCCTTGGCCAATTAGGAGAATATGGATTTGCTAATAAAAAATATGATATGCTTTGAGAAATATACTTTGGAGAAATATACTTTTAACAAATTTTGCAGACTGTTCTGTTTGTTTTATTATCATCAAGCCTCTTCCCATAGGTCAGCCAGGTACATCGGCAACAAGTCAGCAATTTGTAGCTGAGTAATTCGTATGTATTTTATTTGGTAGCTGCAATGGCTAATAGTGCCTGCTGATGGAAGGAATTATCATGATGTTTATTTGTAGATTTTTATAGCAATGATGATTTTATTAATAATGTGTGGAAGCTACTGTCTTTTTTCCTATAGTGCATCTTCCTATTTATGCTTGGACTCTTGGAGGACAACATTAACTTGAAATTCCTTGTTAATTTTGTCAGAGTATGATTTTCGTATTATGCTTAGTTTCTTCTGGAACGGCAATGGATAATTTTTGAAAATGAGGCTATGAAAGAACTTGTGCATCACTGAAGTTTGAAACTAAATGCTGTTTATGCACTTGAATTTTTTGGCCACAACCTGACCCATTATCCCCTTCAAAAGAAGAAACTCTCATAATTGATGGCTTTGTTGTTGTCTTGTCTATCAGTGCGACTATGGCCATCTTTGATGTCGTGCGGCTTGTGCGAGCAGATGTGTCTACAGTGGCTCTTGGAATTGCTGCATCAACAGCTTCAATAGTTCTTGGAGCTGGGGCTAAAGGAAAACGTTTAGCTATGCCTAATGCAAGAATAATGATTCATCAACCTCTTGGAGGTGCTAGTGGACAAGCAATGGATGTTGAAATTCAAGCTCGAGAAATCATGCATAACAAAAATAATATTACAAGAATTATTTCTGAGTTCACTGGCCGGTCATTTGAAGAAGTAGTAAAAGATATCGATAGGGATCGTTATATGTCTCCCATTGAAGCAGTTGAATATGGACTGATTGACGGAGTCATTGATAGTGACAGTATTATTCCTCTTGTACCTGTTCCAGACAAAGTGAAATCTTCATTGTTCGATTTTCAGGAAGTCATTAAAGATCCTAAAAAGTTCATGACACCAGAAATCCCTGACGATGAGATATACTAACTCGGGCTATTCCAGGTAACATCGTCATCATAATCAAAAGCCCTAACTCCAAAAGATGGAGTTGGCTGCACAATTTTTTTTCCCTGCCTTCTGTACATTATGACATACTGTGTTTGAATTATTAAGTTCTCTGTTACTTTTGCATTAGTTGATCATTACATGCATTCTATAAACTAGTCAAGATAGATGGAAATCTTGAACAGCCACTTTTGTTGTACTACCTCCGTTAACGAAAGGATGCAATACTTGGGGTGGCACGAACTCCTAAGCAAAATTTTGTAATGATGTTTAGGAAAATATAAGGGTATGGGTAAGTATATTGATGAGAGAGAAAAAAATTAGATTAATTGATTAATCAATTGGGTCCTCCAACTAAAGTGTATGAGTAAATAATTAAGATGGGGTAGTTTCGTCATTTCACCATTAAAAATTTACTATATAAGGAAAAAAATAAAGTGTTGCAAGTAATTGATAACATCTTGAAATAGAAAGTGTTGCACATAATCGTTAATGGAGGTAGTATTTTAAGTTAATTTTTATCCACTGTCATTTCTGGTTAATTAAAATCACTAGAAGAATGGTAGAAAGACAAGTATTTATTTTGCATGCTATTTCTGGAACTTCCAAGTGTTCTTCTGGTTTTCATTTTAGCTGTGAACATAAAAAGTCTTGGACCCTTGGAGAAATGTTATCTTCAAAAGCTTCATGCTTTGGCTATGTAACGAATGTTGACAATATTATCGAGGCATCCAATTTACGTAGTATTTATAATTAGAATAATGAATATATAAATAAAAGAAAGAAGAAAGTGTCTTCTTAATTGCTTACTAAATGACCCTTGCACAGGGTGAGATGCCCTCAGCCTACTAAATTTTTTGGATGCTTTTGAATCTTAAGATGCTTTATTTCAGTGCTCATTCTAAATAGGCTGATTCTTCCACATTTTTTTTGTCCCCTGTTAAGTCATACTTGTGATAAGTTTGTGACTGAACATACTTGTGTAACACCTCTTCATTAGCATAAAGGATTTGCAGGAGATTGTGGTAGACAAACTAATAGTAGTCGCAAAAGAGAGACAATCATTTGTTGATGATAGGGATAGGTCAGATTTGATTATGAAAAGCTGCCACTTAGGTTGTATAAGTAATGAGTCTTGATAACCAAATCGGAAAGAAGGAAGAATCCTCTAATCTCAGGGATTACTCGTACAGTCGTACTCTATCTATTCTCTTTCCCTTATCCTTTTTTGTTGTCTGACCTTTTCCAACAATTCCCCTTGTAGGAAGCCATGAAGGCCTGGGTTTGACCATCTCTCAATTCACTCAACAGCGATCTACTGCAGAAAATGTTAGGCAGCAAGTTCACAACGAAGCTGCATTTTTAGTTTACTGAAGAGGCTTCAGTTGTACAAGTATAAAATATACTACGAATTCGTCTATTGTCTAGCTTTTGCCCCCTTGCGAAATGAGTTGCTACACTACATAGTTGGTTTTGGTTAGTGCGAGATCTGTAAAATTGGAATTTTTCTCTCTTTTGGACGGAGGTGATAGGTTTAATTCGTATGTATAATGATTGTTATGAAACATTTTGGTAAGAAATTTGACAAGTTGTTTATCTATTGAAGAGTTTTCTTTCAGAAGTGCACAACTTGGTATTCATTGTCTACACTCCACAGCAATTTCTGATGAAAATGACTTACAATATCTTTGATTGAGGTTTCAAATGGCAATGTAATTGGTTGCCTACACTTGTTAGTTTTTATTTTTCTACTACCGGATTCAGATCAAATAAATTTCACAAGGATAATTAGGGTTTTGGAATGAAACATACTATTTCGCAAAATGTATCAAATCAGGAAATTGGGTTATTTCATTTCATAGGCTATATGTAAATAATTTTTTATAAGTTAATGGGTGTACTTAATTATTTTTTGTGAATTAATGTGTACATGTGTTAATTGTTCAAAAGTAAGGGTAAATCAATTATTTACATATAATTCCTAAAAAAATGACATCAATTTATATTCAAATGATGATTAATTTGTCAATTTGTTTAACCGCAATTGATCAAAAGAGTTTGATGTAGTACCATCTCTTACTTTAAGATTTGGTCTATAAAAATCTGTAAATCAATATTTTGAAGCTACTGCTTCAGACAGATTTCACCATTACCATTATTTACTCAATATTATATACTAATATTCTAATAAGAATTTGTGGGTTACTCATTATCAGGTCAAGGGGATCCTTATTATCTTGATTCAAAATAAGTGGACCAAATAAATTTTTTAGTACTCACAAATACTACCCTTTGTTGTTGCATTTATTTTAAACAGGAGGTAGTACAAAAAATTTCATAGGTGGAAATTTAACTTTTTGCCGTATACCTTTTTTTTTTTTTTTATGTTAGAGCTTGTGAAAAAAGATCTTGTATCACGTTTTTGTGAATTAAGACCCTTCGATTTTCGACAAAAAAGTCAACCGCCAATAATTGGATTTTTTTGGGCTAAAAATCGAGTTAAAAGTCTCAATTTTTAATACTTTCAGTTCATATAAAGTCTTAATTCACTAAAAATGACACTACCTCCTTTCTTTTAGTTATAACAATTTGGGTTTTTCTAAGTTATGCCCTCGAGGTTTTTGTTTTTTTTTAAGGTGTGCCCCATAACTTTTTTTTATTCCTCATCTGTGCCCCTCAACTAATTATTTTTAATTAGCGATATTCTACCTAATTTTTTTTCCTAACAGATGTTAGGTTTTATGTTAAAGTTGTTTAATAAAGGTCGATTTGATGGGAATAATCCAAACTTTCAACTTCCTTTTATTTTTGGTCCCAACTTTTGATTATTAATGTATAATCCAAACTTTACGAAAATCTTCCATTTTTGGTCCCATTTACTGTGTTACCTGTTAATGTAGGTAAAAAGTAGATTGTTGTGTTTGTTGACTAAAATGACCGTTATTATTGACCCTACATTAATGTTTTTGTTTAGTACTTCAACTACCATTCCACCCCCTATAAATGAACAAAATCATCTATCTTCTTTGTTTCAACAACTCATACTCATCTTTGCCCTTTTTTGATTTTGGATTCATATTTTGTGGCTCCTTGTGAAATATAGGTACATCTACTCCATGGACCAAATAAAGGTCCAAGACTCTGTTTTCCAAAGCAAAATTCATCATCTCCCTAATTTCATTGTCACTATACACATGTCTCAATCCATTTTTCATCAACTCACCAGGAACAACATAATGAACGTTATCAATAGTAGCATATCCACACTTCTGACCAAGTTCTAACAAATACCACCAACATAATTCATCAGCATCAACTTCAAAGGTTCTACATTGTCTCCCAACATAAATCAAAACCCCAGCTGAGTCCCTTTGAAAATTTCCCCCATGCCAGATTTTCAAAGTCACTACATTATCCACCTAAATGAAACAAAAATTGAAGATTTTTTCAATTAACAATCACAAATAGTGAATTTCAAAACCCTAAACCCTAATTCAAACTCATTTACTACCAACACAAAACAAAATTCACAAGAATATACATATCAATTACCATTCAACAACGACCACAACAATAAACTCGAAAATAAACACGAAAATGAAGCAAAGAAAAATGTGAAAGACTAACCATTGCAAGGTTTTGCTGCTTCAATTCCTCAATTTCACAGCTTTGGCCAATTTCTGTTTTGAATAAAATGGAAAATAAGAAAACTCAAGCTAAATGAAGAAGGAAGATGAAAACGACATCAAAAAAAAAAATTAAAGTGAAAAAACAGGGCGTAATTAAGAGGAGAAGGGGGGTTAGGCAGTTACTGAAAGCATGGGAGGGATGGTAATGATTTTTTTTTTTAATTGATAGAAGGAGGGAAGGTAATGAATTAAATGAACAATATACCTAATCAACCAGTAACCAGTAAATGGGACCAAAAATGGAAGATTTTCGTAAAGTTTGGATTATACAATAATAATCAAAAGTTGGGACCAAAAATAGAAGGAAGTTGAAAGTTTGGATTATTCCCATCAAATCGGCCTTTAATAAATGCAATTTTTTTTCTAAGTTATACCCCCGTGATTTTCACTTTTCTAAGGTGGTCCCTAAAGTTTTATTTTTTCTCAGGTATACCCCTAAACTATTTATTTTTTATTAGTACTAACCTATACCTTTCGGATTAGTAACTAATGTTATGTTTTCCATTTACTATTTGCTTCTCTTCTCATTAACCTTTACCATAAAAGTAAGCATGTGTTTCCCTGCTTTAATTTTCTTATCAAATACACTATATATTCAACACCATCGAATCAACAATCATGAAATAATCAATATTCACTCATCTATCATCATCACCTCACCCTCAATTCCTTACTCCAACACCCAGTAACTTCAAATAACGTGAAAAGATTTAAAGCTTGATAAATTTTTTCAAAATCATTCATCTTGATTCAAAGCTATAATCAGGTTTGAGACTACAAATCAATTCATTGCCAAACATAGTTGTTGAGGTTGATTGGTTGAAGTGTTAGTATCGTGTTACAGTGTTTGAATCATTGCATTAAAGGTGTTTGACGGAATGTCTCAAAGAAAATGAGTGAATTTGTTCATGTACTTGTTAGTTAAATATTAGGAATTCTTGTTGAGAGCTTAATATCCTTTATTTTGGCTTTACTATTACCTTGCAATGTAGGGTTAATAGGGAGGTTTATACTGATAAAAAATAATTAGTTTAGGGGTATACCTCAGAAAAAATAAAACTTTAGGACACACCTTAGAAAAATTAAAACCAAAAACCCAAGAATAAAGTAAGGAAAATCAAAAAATTAGAAACTAACGCCTACACTAACAGCACAAATTCTTAGATGCACCCGGAGCACCTTCCTCTAGGTGCTCCCGCGCGTGTACGTAAGACACGCGTTGCTTTTTGGTTCATTTTTAATACTGATGTTCATTTTATTATCATTAATGTTCATTTCACTTTTTTATAACGATGTTCATTTTTTTAACATTGATGTTCATTTTCTTATACTTAGTGTTTATTTTACCATTGATAATGATGTTCATTTTTCTAAAAGTAATGTTCATTGTGTTAAAAGTGATGTTCATTTTATTATCGTTAGTGTTCATTTTCACTTTTTTATAATAATGCTCATTTTTTCAACACTGATATTTTTATACCCCGTGTTCATTTTACCATTGATAATGATGTTCATTTTTTAACAGTGATGTTCATTTTGTTACTATTAGTATTCATTTTAACTTATTGATATTGATGTTCATTTTGTTATTGTTAGTGTTCATTTTAAAGTTCAGTTTTGTTAATTGATATTGTTCGTTTACATTTACTAGTATAGAAAATTGTCTCTGTTGGAGATGCTGATGGTGATAGTGTTATGTAAAGTATTTTTATGATGATTTTGTAAATTTTTTTGCTGAGTGGCAGGTGCAATCTCACTTTGTCTTTTCTGATGCTGAAACCTTTTCGAAAAGCATATTTGTTATACAGATCAAATGTTTCTTCATCGCTTTTCAATTTTATATTCAACAATTCAGATTCATCAGCTTCATTTACAAATATTTGGAATGAATCATCTGCAAAAATTGAAAATATTAAAATTAATAAGCTGAACACTAAGTCATTTTTTCTGAACGTTCAGAAATTCATATACAAAAGTTCAGAATATAGCTGAAAAACATCTTATATGCAAATGGAATTTCTGAACATTAAGTCGGTTTTTCTGAACGTTCAGAAATTCATTTAAAAAGTTCAGAACATTAATGAATGTTCAGAATTTGTGTGAAAAAGTTTAGAAAAAATAATTAGAAGAATACAACAATCACAACAACATAACTAAACAACAATTCATTTTTCTTGAATGATCAGAATTTGTGTGAAAAAGTTTAAAAATATAATTAGAAGATTACAACAATTAGAAGAACATAACTAAACAACAATTCACTTTTTCTGAATGTTCAGAATTTGTTTAAAAAAGTTCAAAAATAAGATTACACCAATTAGAAGAACAAGCTGAACAACAATTCATTTTTTCGGAATGTTCAGAATTTATTTTAAAAAGTTCAGAAATAAGATTATACCAATTAGAAGAACAAACTGAATAACAATTCATTTTTTCTGAATGTTCAAAATTTTTGTGAAAAAGTTAAGTAATAAGATTACACCAATTACAAGAGAAAACTGAACAGCAATTCAATTTTTCCGAATTTTCAGAATTTTTATGAAAAAGTTCAGAAATATAATTAGAAGATCACAAGAAAACATATTAGTATAAAAATTTATTTTCTGAACACTAATTCATTTTTTTGAACATTTATGAATCTTCATCAGCATATATGCAAAATTTCTGAACAATAATTGAAACTTTTTGAACGTTTCTTAAATGAAAGTATGAAAAATTTGACGAAATTAGAGCTTACAATTTTCTATAAAATCTTCATTGATTATTTCTTGTAGATCTTCGTCTGATTTTGTGTTGTTTTGAATTGTATTTTGTTGATTTTCTGTTGAATCTGTCATGATTGAAATTCTAGGGTTTTAAATTAGAAAGAGCATTGTTTTGATTTTGTGAGAAAGAAGAGAGAGAATCAGAGAGAATGAATGAACTAAAAAAAAAGGAATTTGTTGCGTATATATAGCAGTGTTTGTTGGAGTATATGGAAAGTGCCCAAAACACGTCGTTTTGTACCCGGAGCACCTAGAGCCTCTAGGTGCTCCGGGTGTATGTAATCCAGATTGCACTAACAGCTAATTAATGGACATGTTAGTGCTGATTAAAATTAATTAGTTGAGGGGCACAAGTGAGAAAAAAAAAAGTTATGGGGCACACCTTAGAAATACAAAAACCTTGAGAGCATAGCTTAGAAAAACCCTAACAATTTTTTTGCACGTATTTTAAGGAGACAATTTGAAGAGGTAAATAAGCAAAATTAAAATATAAAAAATAAAGAAAAAAATTACACACCAGTAAGTTCTAATCTCCCTCTTAGTTTTGTTAAAACTATGTTGTTTAATATAATCATTTAAACCTTCAAATCCTTTTTTTTTAACGTGTAAAAATTTGTTGCAACTAACAAAAACAGAAAGTATATATATATATTTTTTCACGAGTTGACAAAAATTCCTTTGAATTTAACCTCAGAAATGAGACTTGAATCCAAATTATGAATCCAAATTAATTAATCCAATAATACAATACTGTACAAAAAAAATTACTGTACCAAATTACCCTCTAACAAGTTATTCCCTAATTTTACATTTTTACCCTTGCTCTTGCCTTCAGAACAAGAAATATTTGTACAGTATTACATGGAGGAGGCTTGGAGCTTCATTTGATAAACTTTGAAACCATGAGTTTTCCTCCATTAAAGTTTCTAAGACCATTTCTTTGCATTCCTTCATACCACTTATCATTACTTTCTTCTTCATTTTTATCAAAAACTTTAGTAACTAAAACTTCTTTTCTACACAAAAACTCTTCAAAAAACCCACCTTCTAAACTTCACCCCACCATTGTTGAACGCTTCCTTCGTTCTCTTCGCTCAGAATCAAATTCTGCATCTGGGGTTTTCGAATTATCTGAAAATATTTTAGGGTTTAATCATTCTATTCATTCTTATTGTACCCTTGTTCATATTTTGCTTATTAATCGTTTGTTTTCTTATGCACACCAAGTGTTCGATAAAATGCTTGAGAGAGATTTTGGCTTAAGTTTGTTTGAGGTTATTAATGAAGGGTTTAGGAAATATGGGAGTAATCCTAATACTGTTTATAGTTTTATTCTTGCTGGGTTTTGTCGAAATGGTAGGTTTAATGAAGGGATTAGTGTTTTCTTGAGGATGTGTAATAGAGGAATTGATGTTGCTCCTTATGCATTGAGAGTTATGGTTGATTCATTAGTTTCGTCGCGTTGTGTTGATGGGGTTAGGAGTGTACTTGATGAAATGTGTAGCCTTTCATCGAGTAAATTGAAACAAGGTTTCAATGTGTATGAGTTTGTCATGAGGAGTTTTGTTAGTAATCATTTGTTTGAGTTGGTTTTGAACTTCCATAGGAAGATGATTGATAGAGGCCCTGTGCCGAATGTTATTGATTGTAATAAGATACTGAAGGCTATTTGTAAAGATAGTTTGAATGAAGTTGCATTGCAGTATTTTTATGCTATGGTAGAAGTTGGTCCAAGTCCTAATATGATCACATTTAGCACCTTAATTGACTCACATTGCAAGAGGAGGAATTTTGACGGGGCGATTGAACTTTATGATTTGATGCTGCGGAGAGGTATATATCCTGACTTGATTGTATACAGCATTATGATTGATTGTTTGTTCAAGGATGGGAAATTAGAAGAAGGATATCGCCTTTTGACCGAAGCTTCATTGAAAGGTATTAAATTAGATGCTATTATGTTTGGCACAATTATGGACTCTTTGGTGAAAGTAGGAGATTTAGGGAAGTTAATTGAAGTACATAGTAGAATGCTAAGGGAAGGAAACTCACCTAACATAGTTACTAATGGCATTCTCATAAATGGGTTATGCGACGCTGCTTGTGTTGGCGAAGCTACTGGGGTCTTTGCTGACTGTGTGAAACGAGGTTTGGAGCCTTCTGTTTTGGTTTATAGTAACCTCATTGATGGCTTCTTCAAATTGGGATATTTGAATGAGGCATTCACATGGTATAGGAAGATGCTGGAATGTGGCCATGTACCAGACCTTGTCTTGTACGCTGTACTCATTAATGGACTTAGCAAACATAGCTATATGAATGAAGCTCTTCGAATGTTCTTTCAAGCCTCAATAAAGGGTATAAAGCCTAATGTACATATACTTAACTCCTTGCTAGATGGCTATTGTAGATTGAACCAGTTCAGAGAGATGATGAAAGTGTACAATCTGATGCCACTAATGGACATATTTCCTGATGCTGTCACTCACACATTGCTCCTCAAAGCACTAGTTTCTCAGGGAAGACTTGACGAGGCATTGATGCTCTTCTTCCGATTCATGAAAGTTGGAGTCTTGTTGGATGCCATTGCATATTGCACTCTAATTCACGGATTTTGTGAGCGAAAAAACTCAAAAGCCGTCTTAAATCTTTTTCATGTGATGCAACAGGATAGAGTGAGTCCTGATATTGCCATTTACAATGTTCTGCTTAGAAGTCTCTTCAATGATGGCAGGATTGAGGATTCGACCAATCTCTTTCAGGAACTTGTTGCTGTGGGACCAAAGCCCGATATTTTGACGTATAACACTATGATTTGTGGCTACTGCTCTTCAGAGAAGTTGGACGAGGCAATTCTATTATTCAAAACCCTCTTGGATGGACCGATCAGATGCACTGTTATCACTTACAGTATTCTGATTGATGCTCTGTGTAAAAAGGGTAGAGTAAATGAGGCAGTGCTGATGTTCAGAAGAATGCTTGATGAGCATTTAAAGCCTACAGTTGTTACTTACAGTTGTTTAGTTGATGGCTACTTCAAATATTGTGGCTTGGACAGTGCCTTTAAGTTATTTGAAGAGATGTCTAAGAACGAAATCAATCCCAATATAGTGAGTTTTAGTATTATAATGGATGGTTTGTGCAGAAGAGGACTGGTTGAGGAGGCAATGGGTGCTTTTTGTGATGCCGTTGATAGCGGATTATTGCCTGATATTGTTGCATACAGTATCGTTATACATGGTTGTTGTAGAGTTGGAAGAGTAATGGAAGCCAAGATGTTTTATTGTAAGATGTTGGCTGAGGGTATAGTTCCTGATCAGTTGTTAGATAAAGTAGTCAAAAAGTACAACCTCTTGGACTAAAAACTTCAGATTCATAACTTCCTGTCAATTAGGTTAATTTTATTCAGTTTGATCTGTAAATTTGACTGACATAATACGAAGTTTTGCACTTGTGAACCAAGCACTGCAAACTAATGCCAGATATGTCATACTGTCATGCTCACTAGTGGTAAGAGCATGCTCCTTCATGACCCTCAATGAATTGCATTGTTGTGCATTACTTTCGTATTTTACACTGACCAAAAATTTGATGCACAAGATGATCACAAATTCAGAATGAAAGTAACAAGGTTTCATTCAAGTGAAACCAGATGTCAGAAGATGGCACAAAACTACATTTGAAACACCAAATGACCAAACCAATAAATAATTCTGTAGCATAAGCAATGAAATACTCAGCTATATTTTACTATTTTATTTAGTACTCAAAATGAAAACAATGGTTTTTCCAAGTGTGAAATAAATGCCTTCAGCACTGAAAAAAACACACGTAGTATGACATCATGAGCCAAGATTCATTTTCTATATGCAAAACTGGGAGTTACAAAGAGACTATTACAAAATTTTCTGACTAGCAAATTGCAAGTCCAAAACTGCAGCTCATTCGTTGCAGAATGTAAAAACTCTTTTCTTAAACAAACAGGCCAAATCTACTACATATTCTCTCATCTGCCTAGAAATGCTGTCAAACTTTGGCATCCTCTGGCTTTTCTTGGACAGCTTAGTTGCGATATCTAACACCAAGCTGACCATGTCTTTACAACCTGTTAACACTTGCAAGACCATAGCTGAATATGTTGGATGAGATATCAATCGGTTAACAAACATTAACGCCTCCCGCATGAGTAGCAATCTGCATTACTTCCCCATAGAGAACAAAAAGTAGAGATATGAGCAGGAAGTATAGCCAGACAGAGAACGAGTGAGATAGCACACAAATAATGCTATACCAAAGAGAATAAAGATTGACACATCATGAGATCACCATCAACAGTATATAGTTTGCAAGCAACAAGTTTACATATGGATAAATGAAGCACTGAAATAAATATTTTTTTAGTCAAATGTTACCTCTCTTTGGATGATTCTGGAACAGGGAAAGATTCCGATGCTTCAGCATCAATTTCTGACACCAGTGCATGCAGAACCAGTCCTAGAAAGTTCGTTGAAGTTGCCTCTCTTCCGGGAAGTTTGTAGAACAGGAAAATTTCCAGACCACACTTCCCCGAAGTAGCCAAATAAGATAGCACAACTATCACATTTCGACGAATGTTTAAATCCTGAAATAATGACAAATGGAGACCTAAGACCACATGTCAAGCAAGATCATCAAACCACTTGAATTGCTAACATCTTAAAGATCATTCACTGGTTACAACAGTAGGTTCAGCTCCTCTTCTTTGTAAACAAGACACCTTCATACTATAACTATATTCACACTTCATTTTGACCATCATTTCACACACACACACACACACAAATAAAAAAATAAAAAATAAAAAAAAAATAATAATAATAATAGCAACAACAACAACAATAATAATAATAATAATAATAACAATAATATAATAAAAATAAAATAAAATACATTGTCGGGCATCATTTGTTATTTAAAAGGATAACTTAGTCATGTAGGATCTTGTGAGATACATTTCATTATATATTTTTCAAGTCTAAAGAATTGTTCATTTTCGTTTGTTTATCAAAACAAATATTAATAATCAATGTCAGGTGATGGCATTTCTGCAAATGACTTTTGCAATTCCTCATATAGATTCATGTTTAGCTGACCCCAAATCATTTTGGGGTTAAGGCTTTGTTGTTGTTGCTGTAATGTCAGGTGTTGGCAACAAGAAAGTCTAATAGTGCAAATAAAAAGGAAACAAGGGTAGTAAAAATGGTTAGTCTTGTCATGTGCATGTCCACAAGGGAACTAAGGGATCAACTAATCAACATTTGTCGCCACTTAATAATCTGATCTTAGTATTATAGCCTGAAGGTACATGCAAACAAACAAAAGCTTCTGACTTCAGGTGATTAATATTGACAGGAGACAAAGAAAGCACTAAATGTACTCACTGAACATAATTTGACATTATAGAAGCATTGGGCGAAGTTATAGAAACACAATGACAGATTCCCACCTTTGCAACATACACAGAGCAAAACACACATCTAGCCAATCCCTCAAGTACAGCATGAGACTTTTGACCGGCCAAAACTTCTCCACCATCGTTAGGCAACTGTGCAGGACTGTCAGCTTCTTTACAACTTGAGCAAAAAGCTTCTAGTATAATTGGACCTTTCCAACAAGACATTAAAAAATATAAGAGTAACCAACAGCAAGTATAGGCGTATAGATTAAAAAGCTAAAAACTAATAACAATATTCATCCCTCGTGGACTTCCAAATGACTGCTCTTCAACATATTCCAGGTAATAGAAGCTTAGCAGAAGTAAATCTTCTACCACAAACATGTTACAACAAAAGCACATGCTAATCAACAGAGAATGATTTCAGTAAATCTAACATTATTATTCAATCCAATCAATTGAAGTCTTAGTCCCATAATTGGGATCGGATATATGAACCAAAATTGATCATTCCGTGTGGTAATCCACATAGATTGACAAAAAAGACTTCCCTATAACAATTGGGTTGCATTAAGGGTCGGCCTTAAGCCCTTTTCTTTTTGCAATGGTTATAGATGAAGTAATAAGGTCAATCTAAGATGAGGTACCATGGTACATGTTTTCACATGATATCATATCGGTGGATAAAACTAAAGATGGGGTTGATGCAAAATTAGAGCAATGGAGGCAAAGGTTGGAGTCTAGAGGGTTTAAGCTAAGACAGAGTACATGGAATGTCGCTTTGGGATACAAGGGGAGGCAAGTGATGCTATAAGTTCTAGACATGAGGAATTGTTTTAAATATCTTGGGCCACTTATTCAAAATAATGGTGATATTGACCAAGATTTGGCTCACAGGAAATGGCTTACATAATGAGCAATGGCTAAAATAGTGAGCTTAGTTTTAAAAGGCAAGAGGGGCACCAAGGCGCACAAGGGTTGTGCGCCTAGGTTAGCCTCAAAAAAAAAAAAAAAAGAAAAAAGAAAAAAAGAAAAAAAAAGAAAACAGAAAACCCTAGAGGCCCAACTCACAGTTGCACCTGCCTGTGCATTCTGAAGCCCCAATTCTGGCCTCACCCTAGAGGCCTCCCTGTGCCTGTGCATTCTGAAGCCCCAATTCTTGCGCCTTGCGCCTAGGCGCGCACTTTTAAAACTAAGATAGTGAGCACTCACAGGAGTATTGCGTGACCAAAGCATTCCTTTAAAGTTGAAGGGGTTATTCTATCCATAAGACTAGTGTTGCTCTATTGCTATGGTACAAAATGTTAAGTGAGAAAGAGCATATTTAAAGGGTAGGGGTTACGAAGATGTGGATGTTGAGATGGATGTGCAGAAACACTCTAAGGGATAGAATTAAAAATGAAGTCATCTACTGGAAAGTTGGTGTCGCACACATTGCAAGCAAATTAAGGGAAAACCGTATGCATTGGTTGAACATGTGAGACGGAGACCTTCAAAAAGTTGAAGAGTGGGATCATGGAGATCTCAAACATGGTAGGGAGAGACCGAAAATGACTTGGTTAAAAGATATGAAGCTTTTGGATTTTCAGGAGAGGGAGGTTCTCAATCGCAGGGGATGGTGGAGGAAATTTACGTAGATGACCATGTGGAATGATTAATTTTAGTTTATGTAGAGACCCCAAGGTTTTGATTGATTGATCCCCTACAATGCACTTTAGCAAATCCAATTGCTTCACTAATTTTATAACTCCTTCCAACCAAGTAATTTTCGGTCTCCCTCTAGCTCGTTTGAGATCTCCCTCATCCCACCATTCCATTGTTCGTATCGGTGTTCGTACCGGCACTCCTTGAGGTCTCCGTTTCACATGTCCAAACAAACGTAGGCGATTTTCCCTTAATTTGCTTGCAATGACTGAGACACCAACTTTTGTGTAGATAAGTTCATTTCTGAAATTTTCCCTTAAGTGTTCCCGCACACCCATCTCAACATCCGCATCACTGTGACCCCAACCTTTTGATTGTGCTCCTTAGAAGCCCAACATTCTTTACCATAGAGCAACATCGGTCTTATGGCAGTCCTATAGAATTTCCCCCTTCAACTAGGGACGCTTTGATCACACAATACTCTCGTGGATGCTCTCCAATTAAGCCACCCTAACTTAATCCCATGAGCCACATCTTGGTCAATATGCCAATATATTTTTGATGAGTGACCCATGATATATAAAACACTCCCTCATGTCCAGATCCTTACATTATTATTAAAATAAAGAAAATAATAATTAAATAATGCATGAAACTAGAAGATCACCAACTGATACAGCCTCATGCATGCGCAATCACTCTCACAATTCCTCCTGACTGCTGCCCTTGCACCTTTCGATAGGTCATCTAATCTGCTACTTCCAATTCATGTGTGCTCATTTTCACTGATCCACCCAGCATCATCGGTAAACCCTCCAAAACATACAGTGTAACACCACATAAGTCAGAAGTTCACGGTATATGGGGATCAAATTTTACTAGGCAAATCATTCAACCCAAGCCCTTTTCAACACTTCCACCAAGTACAATTCTAATTAGCATGATAGGAAATTGCTAAGACTTGGGACTCTGTAGATATATGATGTGCAAGGGACTGACCAGTGAGGCAGTGAAGAGGAAAAAGAAAAAAAATCCTGATTTACAAACAAAATAATAGATTGTATTTCTTACTCCCTCCGTTCCTTAATGCTGGTTATGTTCAGTATCATGCATGTAGATTAAGGAATTTGGATGGTACTATGGTAGGAAAAGATTCTTCATTGTAAAATGAAAAAAAGTAAAAAGTTATACTTGAAATTTTATAGTGTAGTGATGTCATATTTGTTCTTTTGTAGTATAGGAATTAGACAAGAATCATAAGGGTAAATTTGTCCAAAGAAAAAAGAAAGATCCCAAACGTAACCAGAAAAAAGAAACGCGATTAAAAAAGATAAAATAAATAAAAGTAACCAACATTAAGGAATGGAGGGGAGTTGTTTGCTAACGCAGTGAGGGCTGATGTAGCATTGCAGAAATGATAGTTTGCAGACATTCAGAACAAGGACAGAATACAAGAGCAAAGAGCTGTCAGTGAAAAAAAAGGGCTGAAAGATGCAGCAGCTGGTAGGATGTAATACTTTTCTCTGTTTTCTACAAAATTGCACACTTCCTTATATTGATGTCCCACAATAGATAAAACTTTGTAGTCTGCTTTTATACTCTTGTCTCTAGATCCACTGTCTCTTACTTAATCCTTTGATTAACTTTCTCCTACTTAATCTCTCAATCCACTTTTTCATACTTTGTCTTTCTTTACCTAATTACTTTTCCTTAAACTCAACAGCCCATAATAACTTAAATTGACATTCAAAAACTACTCCTAACATCAGTGCAAAAGTGAACAAAGCATTGGTACAGACACTAAACAAAAAGAGTCAATTAAAGTGTAGTGATGTCAAGGCACAATGAAAATTTTGGATCCCAAAACCTCCATAACTACTATGGGTCTTATTCCTCCAATTTCATAACTGAGAAGCGCAAAGTATTGGCGCAGCCAATAGGCCAAAATTCCTTGGCCGGGTTAGGAACCAGTGTTATAGTTGTGCAGTTAACAGGCAAATGCATGTTAGAAGTCTGGAAGAAATACTGAATAGCTGCATGAATATCTGCATCTACTATGTGCCAAACCTTTCTACAGAAAAAAGCATTGATGGGTTTAACTCTTATTTCTTCAAGCAGGCTTAGCCTAACGTTAAGCAAAAGGAGTGTGTATGAGGCTGTGCTGGAGTTTTTGGCTCATGGAAAGGGGGCAATTGGGGGGG
>PYUH01000036.1:7586491-7630820 GCA_016808085.1 Suaeda aralocaspica
GGTAAGAAGGTGTAAGGAAAACTATGTGGGATAATTCTTATTTAATCCCTATCCCACCGGCCACTCACCAATCCCCTATCCATATCCTTCCTATCCATCTTATCGCTATCCCTATCCCTCAAACCAAAAGCCCCGCTAGCATGTGTAAGGAGGGAATTCTTTTAGGGGATGCTTGGTAGGTACACAAAGTTGAAATGGAAAGGTAAGTGAATTAGACCCTCATGGGTATGGATTGAAATCCATTTCTTTTTTGAAGTTATTTGGTTCACAAATACATGAATGTAAATATCGTCATTAATAAGGGGTGGTATGGAATCTCAACCATTTAAAAAGAGAGGGAAAGGGGGTGAAATCTCTATTCAGTTCCTGGGAGGATGGTTTATAACACTCTTAACACAGAAGACCCTAACCAAACAAGTTTTTAAATTAATAGTACCATATACATTCCATTTCACTATAAAGCCTAAGCACTAAACACCTCCTAGGCATCTATTTCTACAACAGAATTGTAAGGAAACAATTCTCATTCAACAGAAAGGCAATCTGAAAATGTGATTCCTAAATAAAAGTGAAGGTAATTACAATGAATAAGCGCTTACAGTTCAAAAGTAGATACAGTAGATGCACGGCTTCTTTACGGAAAAATGACCCGGCTTCCTCTTTCAACAGCAAACTAACAGCCTCAAAAACAAGCGACCCCCCAAACCTGATTTTTCATATAATTAGTAATTAATTGGAGAAAAAAAAAAAGTAACACATACTCCTTAAAATATACTCCCTCCGTTCTTTTTTGTTTGATAAGTTTGGTAACTTGACACTATTCATATGATGGGCGAATCTTTTAAATTACTTTCAATATATAAAACATAATATAGTCATGTGGGATTTTGTTTGATTTGTCTTCATGAGTACGTTAATAATATCCAACATTATAATTTTTACATATATAGAACAAAAGATATTTAAGTTCAAACAAGTGCATTGGCATATGTGCAAGTCAAGATGAATCAAACAAAAGGGAATGGAGGGAGTAATATATATAGAACACATACAATTTGGCATTTTTTAATTTAAAATCTGTAGTATCAATCCCCAATACTTTTTTTGTTTATTGAAAAGATATGTACTCGATAAAGATTTGTCACAGATGTATACACTAGAAAATGTAATTTATTATAAGCTCAAATTAGGATCAAAGATCCTGATAAATTTGTGTTGGGACACTAAATTCAGCATACATTATTTCAACAAAAACACGCATTGAGCAAATTGGTAACCTGATAAAGTTCCCCTGATTTAACACGATCATTTTGTTTTGCTTTTTCCCGAAAGATACGGAACGAAACACAACTGGATTAAACTCAGTAGGATTTACAGGATTACTTACTTTCCTCTATCAGACCTGATAAAGTTCCCCTGATTTAACACAATCATTTTGTTTTGCCTTTTCCCGAAAGATACGAAACGAAACACAATTGGATTAAATTGAGTAGGATTTACAGGATTACTTACTTTCCTCTCTCAGACCAAGGATTCGTCCTCATCAGAATTATATTCATGATGGTAACTGCTTCTACCCTTGCTTGCTTGTCATTCACTTTAATGGCAAGTTGACACACTGATGTAAATATACGAAGCCAGTCTACATGACAAGTCAAAGATAAAGTTTCACGTTCATCCGCTTTGCAGGCTGGTATAAAGCTTGCATGACATGCCTCATCTTCAATAATATCACCCAGACTGCCACCTTTTCCAACTTCAGGATCAAGAATATGTATAGCATCAGAGCCAGGGTAACACTTCTTCACCTTGATATTATCCCTGAGCAGATTACACTGGAAAAATCAAATCAAAGTTCATAAGCAAGGTGCGCTAAAACAAACTAGTGAGATTCATACGGAAAACTGTTAAAAAGACATGAAGAGGAAAGCAGAATGAAACATCAGGTACCCCGTGGAATAAAGATCGATTCATGCGCCAACACCATTGCAATTTCACATCCATATAACAGGCATGCTGCCAAACCGCAAGAGAGAGAGAAACAAGAGACACACAGCAGACACAAAGACAGAGGAAAGAAGATAGCTACAAGAAACCACAGCCAAAATTCCAGCTAACAAAGTGCGATGACAAATGAATATATCCACCAATTTCAGCGTTCATGCACTACATATCTACATCAACAAGCATCTAGTAGTATAATATCATGCACAGTAAGATACCTAAATAACATCTCAGAGAGATGAGCATGTTTCTCCCTAAGATAAACCTTGGCACATAAGCAAACCCTTCCTATAGGCAATTATTAAAGCAGATACATAAAACATCCAATAAGCATATATGGGCCACTAACTGCCACCAAAATATAAGCAAACTGAATGTTTGTAGTGGGACATTCTTAATTGCAAGCATCTGCTGAACAGAAAAACTAATGAAAAAAATAACTAGATCACTTGATGAAAGAGTTGCTCTGTTAAAAAATATGTACATATATATATTTAAGTCAAGCTTACTTCATGTAAGATTAAACAGAACCCATTTCAAGTGAATGATACTTGAAGTATTACAGAACATCACAAAAACAAGGCAACAAAACAAGACAAATATAGATAAATTAAGTAATGAGACATACCTTATAGGGCGTGTTCTTTCAATGCTCAATACGTGAAGCAGAGAAATATGCAATATATGTAAAGACCTATGCACAACAAGAGCCAGTACCTACATGGGTTGAAATGAAGTGAAGGGAAAAACTAAATATGAAAACACTTTACAAGCACATTAAGGAAGAAATTAAAGTCCAAGTACATAGATAAGGAATATAAATGTTTTTTGAAACACACTCATAGGAGAGACTACTGAGAGAGGGTACACCAGTACAACTGCACAGCTGCAATTTTCAGAAACACTAACTTTGAAAAGCCCAACACCAATAAGGGAGCAGAAGTGGTAAAAAATTTTAAGACAGAAAAACAAAGAAGATAGAAAAGAAATGACATTTGCTTTGTGAAAGCAACAGACGATATCTGCATCTGGCAAAGATCATTATACTAACTGTACCACGAAGAAAAAGATGGTAAAAGTAAACAAGACAAATATCACGTAGCACATAAAAGATCCTGCAGCCAAATTGATGAAAAGAAGGTTTAACTTACATTCTCAAGGCTACATAGATCGAGTACTGCGTTCAAGAAGGTATTTATATGAACCACATTATCAGTAAGCTGCATGGCAAATAAAAATCAATTAATACAGAAGAAATAGAACAAATGCAATCATGTCCAAACATAATCTCAGCGAGGTACAATATGCCTGATTATAAGGAAAGGTCAAGACACGAGAACATGTCATTTGTATCATACTATGGATACTATCTCAACATGACATGCATGAAGCCGTATAGAATTCTCCTTTAATCCAACCAAAAAAAACATGAAAATGGGAACTTCATAGCACGTGTAAATTCCCTCCTTGCATCAATCAGGCACATGGCCAGCAGGACCTATCTCACAGATAATCTCTCCGATGAGACAAGAATCTTCAAAGTGATTAATTATCCAAAACTTCACCCTCAATTATTACAAGTCTGCAACTAGTGGGTAAGAGTAAAAACTAATATTAAGTATATAAAATGACCAATTTTTGTTTGGCATCAACGGGATATGTAATACGTAATAATTGTTTCACCTCAAATGTCAAAGTTCCAACTAGGATGACATGAAAAAATGGAGAGCATATGATGTTTTGTCAAAATTTTACTTCTTATTTCAATTTTCATCAAGCTCTCTACAGATTCTATTGGTGTTTCTGGAATCCTATTAGCTTGAATTGATTGTATTCGAGTTTCTATAATGCTAATAGTTGTAATTTACTTCTATAAACATTTCTAGAATGCTCACGATCCTTTTTTTTTCCCATTTTTTTTATTATGAGTAAATCACAAAAGAGGAAATAAAATAAAATAAATTAAAAACAAATTTAAAAAGAAAAAAAAACATTAAAAGTTCAGATCTACTCCATCTAACCCAATCTTTAATACATAATTCACAAGGCATTAGCAAGCAAAACAATACCTGCAAATGGAAGCAACAAATCATAGAAAAAAAGAAAAGAATATTCAGCATTTCAGCCCAATACCTCCATTAACAAGAAGTATAGCTTTGATACCCTGGCAACTTCAGCAGAGCGTAGATCCGGGAACTTTTCAGACATTGGTGCATGAGTAAACCATCCACTCTTCATCTTCAAGTTCATACCCGGACCCAAACAGCCAAAAAGATCAAAAAAGTCACTTGCACATGCCTCGAGTAACTTAGCAGCAAAATTTCTTCTTGATCTATGACCTCTTAATGGAGACCAGATTGATAACAGTTCTGAATGATATCTGTATGTGGAAGCACTGACACTAGTGCTTGGATTTAGAGATTCATCAAAATTTTCTGTTTGAATGCCAGTACTTTTTTTCACTGGTAGAAAAAACAAATCCAAACAAACAAAAAGAAAACAATGTCAAGTAATTGGAAAGAACTCACACAACATTGGTTTTAAATACTTATTTGGAAAGTAAGATGATTCCCAGGTATATCTAGGAGCACCTTTCTCAGCAGCAGAATTAGCACACCCGTAAGTAGGTGAAGTCCCAGTCCCAGAATAATCTTTCGCATTACTGCAACAAAAGGAAGATTCTAGCTTAGTTTCAACTTGAAAGATACAACCCATAATATCAATACTAGATTAAACACTTGTCTACGTAAAACAAAGACAAAATCATAGTTAGTTTCTAACAATTCAAAGATAAAGCACAAAAAAATTGGTGAAATAACTTCCTTACTTTTTCAAAAAGAAGTACTACTAACCAGATCCTGGATTTCTTATTGGAATGTACAGAGCTGAGTTGTTGTTCCTTCTCCTTTTGCTTCTTAAGCTCAGAGCGCTCTTGTTTCTGCAAGATTTTCAATCAAGATATTTAACCAAGTTAAACCCATAAGCTTCCTTCAAGGCCTCAACAATGACTTGCCGGATATAACAATCTTTAAGAGGATAAGAACTTAAAACAGTAGCAAAAACATCAGGAATATGACATCAAACAAAAGCATAAACTAGATACAGAGAAGCTTATCAAAACATAAATAAGAGCTTATATATATATAAGTCACACAACTAGCATCAAACAAAAAGGTGTAAACATGATGAGAAACAAAGAAGACAAATTCATAATTTAATTTGGTCTTATAAGAATGGCAAAAAATTATGAAAGCAATTAATTACAATTTACACAAGGAGTTCCATAAAACGACCTTAATATTTAGGTGGCTTGTTTGTTGGCTTATTACAAACAGAAAAATTTATGTATTATATTCGATTACAATTTACATGACAAACAACAAAGTCTTAGTCCCAAAATAATTTGAGGACGGCTAGACATGAATCAATAAGAGGAATTGAAAAGGCATTCGCCACAATCCTCCCCCTCCATTCTTCCCTACTCAAGCCCAATAATCTCATATCGCCGACTTCGAGATGGCCAACACCAGCTGCCAAATGACCCACCCGGGTTAGGCCCACTCAACCAATGACTCAAACCAACTTGCTAACCACGGTTGCAGGTGGGTCATGACCTTTCCAACCCAACCCATACACAACCTATTCATTGAACCCGCCTTAATTCGTTAACACAACCTATTCATTGAACCCGCCTTAATTCGTCAACACAACCTATCCTAATTCGCCAAAACAAAAAAGCCCAACACAATTCAACTGAGAATCTTTTATATATTAGAGTGGAAAATCTTTTACTTAATTTTTGTGATAATTTACTCTTATATATTGAGAATCTTGAATATTATTAACACCTTTCTAATCATTGTGTAAAAGAAACAGTTGTCTACTAATTTTTTGGGTTACATATTTTCTTGACCCATCTGCCTCCTGCCTCCTGCCTCCCAGCCCAACCTAAACTACTCCATCCATCCTTTTTTCATTTTTCAAGCTTTATTACCATGCGTTATTAATTCTCCCTCTTATACGTCCAACCTGGTCTTGTCCTCAATGAGAGCAACCCCTAACTTCTTCCAAATAATCCTATTTTATATTTTTCTTTCTTGTAATATACCCGACATAACATACATTCAACTTATCCTGATGACGTTATTTCAAGGGGCAAGATTCATATAGCAGTGTGATACGGTAGAATTTTTACTTTACTTTATTATCGGGCATACCTCGACCAGTCGACCACATAGAAACCATAAGCTCAATCCCACTTCAACCAAAATAATTTGGTCCTATGGGCCAAATCCCCATCTAATTCACCATCCTTTTGAATGATGGATCCTAGATATCGAAAGAAATCTGTACATTGAAGTATTGAACACCCCTTCCATCCAAACTGGTTAAGCTTTTTGTCTTGCTCCTTGCCTTAATAAATTTACACTCCATATATTTTGTCTAATAGTACTCATCTTAAAACCATAAGATTTTGACGTCTTTCGCCACAAATCCAATACTTTTCATCCTTCTTGTGTCTCATCAATCAACACATTATCATCGACAAACTCATGCACCAAGATATATCACATTGACTTAAACTTGTCAACATCCACAACTATGGTAATCTAGAAAAGGGCCAAGTATAGATACTTGATGCACACAAATTGTGGAAGGAAACTCTTTTGTTTTCTCGACATTAGTTCATAAACCAGTGCTAACCGCATCATACATGTCTTTGATAATGCCATTGTATTGTATAGGTTATTAAGAAAAGTTACGAAGACTTGATCCAAATGTAGAATTGCAACTAAATTTTTTACTACATAAATCTACTTCAAAATATACATCAATTTATGAAATACTTCCCTACTACATTATCTTTTGGTCCGATTTTTAATGTAAGGAAATGAGCATATAGTAATCAAAATTAATTTGATGGAACATTTGGAAAAAACTATGGGATATTAAATTAAAAAATGGCATGAGTGAGGTGAAAGATGAAAAAAAATGAAAGACGAAAAAATATAATAGTAAAGGTGGGACGTTCAATAGATACACTGAAAAAAAATGTCACAAATTAAATGAGATATTTATTAATTACAATAAAATAAAATAATCTGGTATCGATCGAGTATATGACAATGGGAGGCTTGTGTAAAGGGTGTTCACACATTCCAACACCTAAGAATCCAAGTTGAACATGAAAAGAAATAAAATAAATGACATAGACATGTACAACCATATGTAAAATCTTCAAAGTAGCCATTCAAACATTTGCCAAACCATTTTTTCGGTTATCATGACTCATTTAGAATTGTAACTCATTATTTTAATCTATTTAACCGAAACTAGTCTCAAGAATGACTAGCATCAAGTTCATAATTCATACCCATGTGAACAAGCTTATATCCACAAGTGTTGTGTATCACGTGTTAAAACTCAAAATACAACCAATAGAAAACCCTCTCATTAAGGCAAATACACGATGGTCCAATGCAACAATTGTAATTCCATAAACGATAACGATAGTTCAATGCCATAACTAGTCTACTATTATATGATCAGAAATTGCTATGAACAAAAAAGCATTCCAGCAAGGTATGAACTAAACAATTCCTCAGCAATACCTCTGCTAATTCTTTTCTCATTAAAATTTCGTACTGCAATCCGTTAAGTAAGGTCTTAACTCTTAACCTTATCATATTCGCCAAAACCAACACAAATTCAACTACATTCACCAAACATAATCTTTAAATTGCTCAAAGAGAAGCAGATACTCGCAAATTCCTCATCCAAAATTTCCTAACCCAATCATTAATCAATGCTCCAACCTTAACAAACTCAACAAAATCAACACAAATTCAACTACATTTATCTTCAATTAACTCAAATAATAACAACTATTCGTCGAAAAAATTACCAAATCCAACAGCTCCTTCGACATGTCGCTCAACTCCTTCTGCAACCATTTCACAAACAAAACAAACATCAAAATCAAACACCAAACAACAACAATATATTAAAAAAAAAAACCCTAGAAAATCAAATTCACAAACCTTAAGGCGTTCGATTTCGCGGTATTCATCAGCATTTTCGGGAGAAACAACTTCAGAACGACTAGTAGTAATACAAGAACGATTGAAACTAGTAGGGTTTCGTTGCGAAAGTTGTCGAGGAGGTGAATGAGTTTGTATTTGAATATGATGATCAATTGCAGAAGAAATTCGTGGAGGATTTGAATTGAGAAGTTGATTATGTTGTTGTTGTTGTTGAATTTGAGTTGAAGAAGTAGCTAGGGTTTCAAGTTTGTCAATTTCTTCGAAAAAAGCGTCGTCGAAATTATCGTCGTCTAGTGTGAATTCCGTCGTCGACATTTTCGGGGGTGTCGCAATGGAGAGGAGAGAGAGTGAGTGAGTGGGGGGTCACTGGTTTACTACATGCTTAGTGGGTAATGCATTTAGAGTTTGGACACTCCAAAATTTTAAAAGATGGAATTTGAATGAATAGAGGGATGGATGAATGGTTGTTTCGCATACAAGTAATACTCTCTTCGTTTCAATTTAGGTGTGTTAAATATAGGAAAAAATAATTTAGAAAACGGAATTATTAAAGCATTACCGTTATAAATTGTTTGATATGAGTTGTAGGAAACCGAATCTGTTTTCAAAGGGAAACAGAGTCCCTTAGTTTGCTACCCACATGAGACTTGAGGAAACACTTCACGTTTCTCTCATAAAACACTCTTTCTCTCACTATTCTCCTTCCAGTATCACCAAAAACCCTAGATTTCTCAACTTCTTCTAATTTCGTATAAATTCTTTGATTTTTCGAATCTCGCTCTACTCCTAAATCTCCAGAAAACTAGATCGAATAGTAAAGGTTGGTTGAATAAACCCTATATTTTGAATTTTTAGTTGAATGTTTATATTTTTCAGCTAAAATGTTTTAAATTGTTTGTATTTTTATTTTTTATGTTGATATATATCGATTGTTATTTTGTTTGAGTTACTTTGTGTGCTATTTTCGATCGATTTATTATACTATTTTGGATCAATTTATTACGCTATTTTTGATCGGTTTTTTTGCTATTTTTCGTTTGATTTTTTTGCTATTTTTGTTTGATTTTTTGGTTAATTTTTGGTGGTTTTGTTGCGAAATTTAGCAATTACGCCTATTTAGATGTGTTGGAATAAGTTGATTTTTTGCTATTTCGCGATTTCGATGTTTTGGTTGCTTATTACTCGATTTGAATTTGTTGTGAGTGGAATCAGGTCACTGATAGTTGATTTATTCAAGTAAACGATGAAATGTGGTTTTTGTGTTTAGATGTGTTGATAATTTCGAACTTGAAATTTGAATTTTAGACGATTGATTGAAATTAGTGGTGGATTTGGTTGTAATTACATTAGAGTCATGTAACTTGTTAGTGAAGATAGTGAAATTTGAATTTTCGACGTAGATCAATTGATTGGTGGCTTTGTTGATTTTCAACAGTGATAAGTACTTAGTGCTAAATTGTCACAGTTAATGGTTGTTTTGTAACTTGATTTCTTGCTGAACAGTATTGATCTTACAACAGAGGAAAGAATTTTATAAATTCAGGGCTAATTAAGGGGTCTTTTGATGAAACTGTTAGGGTTTGGGATGTTAAGAGTGGTAAGTGTTTGAAAGTTCTTCCCGCGCGTTCTGATCCTATTAAGTCGTGTTTTGTAATGTTTAATTTCGGTTTTTGTACTTTTTTATGTCAATTTTAGTGCTGTTTTTGATTGGATTTGTGTTTTGGTTGTGGAACTATGAGTTTGTTTAGCACGTTTATGCTGGTACGTCGAGTTTTGTGCTGTTTAGTATTGATTTTAGTATTGTTTCATGCCAATTTAGTATTTTTTGATGTTAATTTAGTGCTTTTTTGACTGAAATTTACTCCTTTGTAATTGTTTTGATTAAATCATATGTTGAAGTGTTTTGGATATAATAGTGTAGGCATAATAGTAGTTTTTGGATTGTATTTTCAAGGTTTTTGCAATGTCTCGATTGCGTTCCGTTGGGAGGAAAAGAAAGCTGAAACAACTACAACTAGTTGTTTCAATGGTTATTATTGTTTTAATGATGTATTGGATGTGGTATACAATCTCCCTTGTTACAATTAAGGGTGTGCAATCAAGGGAGAGAAAAAAACACAAAAATTTGTTACAAAGGTTAGTTTTAAGAGGTCTTTACAAAGAGAGTGATGTGAAATGCAAGAGTGAGCTTCATGCTAATAGAAGAACCTTCAATATAATATGTGAGATGCTTAGAGATATTGGGGGTTTGAGTGGAACAAAAAACATGTCACTTCAAGAAATAGTAGCCATGTTTTTATACACGTTGGCTCACCATAAGAAGAATAGGTCTATTGGACAATACTTCTTTAGAAGTGGAGAAATTGTGAGCCGACAAATTCACTTTTGTCTAAGGGCATTACTCAAGTTGCACGTAGTTTTGCTTTACAACCCCTTACCAATATCGAATGATTGTGAAGATGAAAGGTGGAAACCTTTCAAGGTATTCGTCTTCTCTAAGCCCCAAATCCTTGTTAGGATTATTTCATTTTTTTTTATTGTTTGCATGTAATTTTTTTTCCTATTTTTTTAGAATTGTTTAGGGGTATTAGAAGGGACTTACATTAATGTAAATGTGCCTTCACAAAAAAGAGCAATGTATAGAACAAGAAAAGGAATAATTGCTATGAATGTATTGGGTGCTTGTGCAACCAATATGCAATTTATTTATGTTCTTCTGGGTTAGGAAGGTTCTACCCATGATATGCGTGTGCTTCGCAATGCTCTTTCTAAACCGAACGGTTTTAATATATGGTGTTTTTTTGAATTGTTAGTAGATGATGTTTTTGAATTGAGCAAACTTTATTAGTTTTGCCATTAATTGTATGTTTGCTACCATTATTATTTTGCTATAATATATTGTTGAACTTCTTAAGAAGTAGCATATTACATTTGCATAATCTATGTTGAAGCTTTTGATCCTTTTTCAACTTAAGAAAATAATGTATACTAGATGTAATTAGGAGGGATAACAAAAAAAATGAAAGGAAAGCTATTACTTTTCAAGTTTTCTATACCAAACAATAGGAAACGGAATTGCGGTAATCGTTTACGTTACATTAGTAATACCAAACAACTAGTAAAGCTAACACTATCTATTACCCTTTACTCCCCTATTTTGTTTCCTTTCCATTACCTTAATGTTTCTCATACCAAACACCCCCTTATTCTTTACGTTTTGACTTTGGACATTATTCACAAACAATGCTTTGACCATTGTTTATGCTTTATATGTAACTAAAAACATATTCATATATGTTCTTGTTTGATTTGTCCTGATTTATTCTACTAGAATATCAAGTTACAATAATTTTTACATATACAAAATTAAAGATATAAGCGTTACAAAATATACATTGGCAAAAGTGTATAAATGAAACGTAATGAATAAATGAAACGGAGGGAGTAGGTATTTTAATTTATTGTTTTTCCTGGGGCATAAATAAATTTTTTGCAAAATTCACGAGGTATCCTCGTTGTTTCATAAATTCATTAGGTACTTCTGAACTTTGCAAAAATTCATGACATATTCTTAATGTTTAACGATGTTAAGGAGCCGTTAACATTTCTTTCTTTCATCTTCCTTCTCTTTCTCCTTCACTTTTAAAATCTTCAATAAAAACTATTCAAAACCAATTATACAAAAAACCAAAAATTAACCTTAAAATAACAAATTAAAAGGAAGATACTAGAGATTTAATCGGAATCCATGTGTTGCTATGGTAGCTAGTGTTTGTGTTTAAATGGTTTTTCATGTATGGAGGTTTTGGGTTTAGTGATTTTTAAAACAAAAAATTTGATAATTTGTTGTTTTGGTTTTTTTTACATGAAATTCATGTAGGTTTAAAGAGGTTTAAATGGAGGTTTTAAAGAGGTGAAATTGAAAGAATGATTTTCAATTGTAGGAGAAATAATGAAGTGAAGGAGAAGAAGGTGAGTCAAAGAGAGGAAGGAGAAAGATAGAAGAAGGAAAGTGATGAGGCTATCGCACACCTATCAAAAATAAACCAAACAACTCTAACTAATGTAGCTAGGGAAGTAAGGATCGAATCCTCTGGGAAGCAGTTAAACTCTATTAGTTCTAAAAAGCTTAAACTGTATAAAGGGCCTTGGTTGAGAATTATCGATTAACTAATTGACTACTGATTAACTACTAATTAACTACGGAAAATGATGGTGATTAAAACTAATATTTAAGGTCTAGGGTTATTCGGGTCACCAAGAATCAACTAATGGAATCACCAACAAAGAACGCTCAATCTCACAATTATGTCAAAATTAGGGCTCACTAATTCTCTCGAACTTAGACTCCCTCAAAACTCATCTAGCAGTTCTCGCTCATGCCTAGACTAATTCCGCCTATTATTCAGTGGCCTAACTGTGGTATTTTTACCTCTCGGCATCAAATTCGACAATTACCAAAATTACAACTAAATCTGCACACAATTCAGCTGTAAACGAAAAAGCCAATAATAAGAATTTGACTACTAATTGCGGAATTGAAACAATCTAAGTTAATTAGTCCATTAATTAAACAAGGTTTCCCTAAACCCTAGAAAATTGACTACTCACTCATGATCATAAAAACTAAAGCAATTCTAGGAAACAAAACTAAAGACATGACCATAATTAAAGAAATAATCAACAATTATGAAACTAGAAATAAAACAATAACTAGGGCATAAGAGATTAAAGAAAATAAAACTAAAAACGTAAACTAAAATTAAACATGAATTAAAGAGAATTGAATTAAGATTGAATTGAAACCTGAATTTGTATTGAATTGAATGATTGAATGAATTCACAATAATCCCCTTTTTTGAGAGAAAACTAAACTAAAACTAGGGTTCTAGAATAATAAAGTGCGTAAATAAAAACCTAGGAACAATTTCATTAAATACTAAGTCGAAACAAAGAAGGAAGAATCGAAAAAACGCGCTCGGAGCAGTATGCCCGGTCTGCCCGGGCACAATGCACTCAACCCGGGCACACTACACTTTGCCCGGGCACACTGCTAAATGCCCCCGGAGCTTCCAACTTTGCTCGTTTACTTTGTAACTTGACTTCTATGCTTCCCAAAGACTTCTAAATCACGTCCTAGCTTCCTTTTAGCTTCTCAAAATGGTCGAGACTCTCACTAACTTGCCAAGTGCTCGGGATAAAGCAGAAACCAACACAAAAACATCAATTCCTGCAATAAATGTTAAAGCAAAGCAACCAACACTAAAAGCAACCAAAGTTAGTAGAACGGGCTCAAAAGAGCCGTGTTAGAGCCAAAAAGCAATATAAAATGGGGGTAAATAATGAATATAAGATAGATTTATCAGAAAGGTTGACGATCCATCACACAATTAGGTAATAAGGGCATCCCGTAATTATTGGCAAAAGTTCAATGGTACCCAATAAATTTTTGAAACAACGAGGGTACCTCATGAATTTTGCAAAAGTTTAGGGGGTACCCCGTAAAAAAGTCATTTAATTTATTAAGGTTAATTAATTCAAATAAGGTTTGACTAATTCTAATCCAAATGAATAAATTTCAATCAATTCTAATCCATTTTAATTCATTCTAATCTAAACCAATCATTTTTAATCTAATTCAATCCAATAAACTAATTCATTCGAATCTCATGAAAAGAACGCACCCTAAGGAGGAACACCCGAAAAGAAAATAAAAGAACAAAGAAAACTAAACAACCACCCTACAAAAAATAATAAATAAAACAAAATAAACTAACTATTAGGACTGTGAGGGAACGCAACACCCCAAATATCCTCATAGATTATGTGATGTAGCTCAGTTGGAATCTCTTGCCAAGTGATGATACAATCCTGTTGATCTATCCCCTAATTAGCTAGCTAGTCTACTATTTTATTCCCTCCCAGTATGCATGTAGAAACACGGCAAGAGTGAAGTAGAGTTATACAGTAGTTGACCAAATGAATACAATCGTCATTGTAAGAAGTCATAACCATAAGTGCTAAGACACACGTTGTATTATCCATTTGGACTAAAATCCTCTTATAGCCTACAAGTTTTGCAAATTTCACTCCCATATCAACTGCTCGTAGCTATGCACAAAACACATTACACTGCCAAACAACCTCTACTCGTCATCCATAGGGCACCCTTGCAGTCCTGTTAGTATTCAACGCTCACCAACCGTAAGGTGGCGCTAACCACCTTAAATAAATAGTGCTTAAGCCATGACTTTGAGGTTGTTCATTCACGGTCACATACGGCTCCAAAAGGGCATGATAAGCTTCAACAAATCTAGTGCATAGAAACAGGTTAATGTCAAAAGGTATATCGTCCAATCTAGTTGATATGTGTGGTTTTTATGGTGTTTTTCCCCCTTGTTTCGGGTCAATTTTATGCCTAAGAGTTGTGTTTTGGCTTGATTTTGGCTCATTTGGTGTTCTTTGGCTAATTTGAAGTGTTTCGCCAAGTTTGATCGATTTCCGGCGATTTTAGAGCTTTTTGGTTTGATTTTATCATTTGCGGTTGTTATGCTCGGTTTTGGTGTGTTTTGTATTTTCAGGAGCATGGAAACCGAGGTTTGGAAGGAAGCTGGGAAGCTTGGACGGAATGAGAATGACATATGCATGGGAATGCATGCCAAAGAGTTATGGAAACAAGCCATAAAGAAGCTATGAAGAAATAAGAAGAAAAGAAAGCAAAAAAAAGCATTTCTGGAGCCTCTATGCGCCCGCATAGAAAGCCTATGCGCCTGCATTTTAATCAGAAGCAGCCTTCACTGAGCTTCTGGAGCACTGATGGGGGCGCACAAAATTGCCATGTGTCCGCATCAGCGGTTTTCCGGAAAATTTTTTTCTTTTATTTTTTTCGTGCTTTGATTTTGAAAACCCAATTTTTGGGGTATTATGGGCACGACTTCCTAGGCTAAAACACTTTATGCTTTTCATAATTTAGAATTACTCTCTTAGGGTCTAATTAAGCACTTTTTCTCTCTCAAAAATTAGATTAGGAATTAGGGTTTATTCTCAACACTATTTCAATTCAATTCAAAGTTCTTCAATTTGGTAATTCCTTTTATTTTTATTCTTTTTGCTGAATTTAAATTATGCTCTTTATTTTCTTTAGTTTAATTAATTTAGTTTATTTGTTGATGTTAATTAGTTTAATTATTAATTATTTCATAAATTTAATTATGAATTCTATGATTATGATTGCTTTAATTTTCATGTTCATGAGTGAGTAGTCAATCTTCTAGGGTTAGGGAAACCTTGAATAATTAATGGACTAATTAACTTAGATTGTTTCGATTTTTCAATTAGCAGTCAAATTCCTATTATTGGCTTGTTTGTTTACAATTGAATTGTGCGCAGATTTAGTTGTAATTTTGGTAATTGTTGAATTTGATGCCGAGAGGTAAAAATACCACAATAAGACCACTGAATAATAGGCGGAATTAGTCTAGGCATGAGCGAGAGCTGCTAGATGAGTTTCGAGGGAGTCTAAGTTCGAGAGAATTAGTGAGCCCTAATTTGACGATAATTGTGAGATTGAACGTTCCTTGTTAGTGAATCCATTAGTTGTTCTTGGTGACTCGAATGACCCTAGGCTTAAATTATTGGTTTTAATCACCGTCATTTTCCCGTAGTTAATTAGTAGTCAATTAGTTAATCAATATTTCTTAACCAAGGCCCTTTGCACGGTTTAAGCTTTTTAGAACTAATAGAGTTCAATTGCTTCCCTGAGGATTCGATCCTTACTTCCCTAGCTACATTAGTTAGAGTTATCCGGGTATTTTTGATAGGTGTGCGATAGCCTCATCACTAGTATAGACTTTATTATTCCTCCCCTGCCATATCCACCACAGTGTAATAGCAAGGAAAGTAGGTCATTTATCGAGCTCACTTGAATCATAAATTTGCAAATTATTACAAAACCACTATTGAAGGCCTTCTCATAACTATACATTCTTTGCAGGACCAATATGCCATGGGGCAATCCCGTAGGACATATAGAGTGGTCTCTTCCCTACCATCGCAATTCGGGCAACGAGGATCGTCACTGATATGTCCCCTAACCTTGTTTGTAGTGGAAAGAACTCTGTCATGGAAAACAAGACAAATAGAAAGCTTAATACGATGCTAAACCTTAGTCTTCCATGCGACCGCATTCCAAATGGTATGGTCTAGTGAGGGAAATTCATCGTTTTGTTTCATGATTTAGAGTGCAGATTTTATGGAAAATTGACCCTTAAGAAACATTCCTCCCTAGAAAACTAAGTCACACATTGTAGCGTCTTCCTTCAACTCATAGGCATCAATTTGCGTTAAAGCATCCCGCTGAAGTAAATTTGCATATGGGAATATGATTATATGAATATTAATGAATTAAACGAATGAATTGAAGTATCCGCAATAAGGTACATAAAATTTGTTCATTTGTTTAAAAGCCACACATCTCAAATCAAATGAGTTATTTTTTTGTCTTTACTTATACTTAGCAAGTTACAACCCATTTTACCAAGAAAATTGTCAACCTAATAACTCATTTATTTGTGGGATGAAAGAAGTAATGGTAACTACGCAACAGTGGTAATTCATGTCAAGAGTTTAGTTCTGATTATACCTAATTATCCCAAATACTTCATTTCGTTACACTTCAGGTATTTTTTTGTGAAATTCAATTTCATTTATGTTAAGTTCAGGTAATTTTTGTATTTTAGTTCAGTTCAACAGAATAATTATAATTGATTTCACATTATAACCAATCAATAGAAAAACAATTTAGTTCAATTAATTTATTTAGATTACTTCCATTTAATCAATTGAGATAATGATAAGATGAGATACCAATGGGCTATAGCTATCATCCACTTCTAAAGATACAAATTGTGATTAATGTTTTTCATAATTGGCCTTGGGAAGGTACCCTACTTGCCATGCCTCAATGTCGCGATTGTATGGATAGTTGATACTCTTAGATACGTCGGTTGGCTACACTTGGTCAGTATTATAGATTATAAAGGTGCGCAGTTAGTTTCGCTTAGAAATTTAGATTCTCTTCTTCATACTTGAAAGCATTTTTAAAGAACTATATTTGTTTACCTTTTCTAGATGTAGAAGTTATGGGTAAATCTTTTGGAAACCTCACAAGATTTCAATGACAATCAAAAGTCGAACATTTGAATATTTTAGATCGTCTAAAATGTAATCCATATTAGATCCGGATAAAAGTCGGACAATCGACTCGTAACATTTGAATAGGTTGAGTCAGATAACTAGATATCCAATGATTCGAAAACATATTATTAAAACAAAAAGGCTAATTCGAAAACACCACCAAAACTATGAGCTATAATGAAATAACCTGATCCAATCATTGATCCAATTCAATATTCGAGTGGCCCGCCAGACCCAATTCGAAAATCGATTTTTAAAATTATTATATTCAATCAACTACTATATATAAAAAACGTAAGGCGAAGAATCATGACCTTTAACATATGAGACTCATGACTTACCAACTAAGCTATATGTTATTATTGTCTATTATTCCACAACAACCTATTATATTATGCATAGCCTAAAAGAAATAACTGATTAAAACCTAATTAAAAAGACCATTTCATGTTCATAAAATCTCTTTAATATCAAAATGGTGGAGTTGCATGAGATGGTGTCAGATAAGAGGTTTGATTGATACCAACAGTTAGCCTATCATAACAAATGGTGGAGATGCATGCTGTTGTGACTATTGTTTACGTGATTATAGTGAATATATATAATTGTGATGATTATTTCGTGTTCATTTTATCTATTTAATATTATGATCGGACTTTTTTCGATCAATTAAGTTTTTTTATTCAATCATAAGTTCACAAGTAAACCATATATTCAATATTTTTATCAACAAACAAATTAAATACACATTATATTCAATTCTCTGATAATGATACAGACATTGCTAAAAAATTATGAAGTATATAAATCATTATATATTTGAAGCCAACTATCACCAATATATACTATATAATTCTTTTTATTTTTTATCGCAAAATTGCAAAATATTTTGTCGATATCTACGATAAATATCTTATTGTAATACTCCTATTTGTTCATTTACCATTTTAGTTTTTGATAAAATTAAATTTAACTAATATAATTACAATACTTTAAATTTTGACAAAAAGCTATGCAAAACAAATTAAAGAATTCTTGAAATGCAATTTTATTAATTGTTGGGAGAAACATTTAAAAAAAAATATTTCGGGACAACGTCCGAGAACCAAAGCTAGTTATTTTAAAATCTGATTGTTCAAATCAAATATTAAATTGCTCAAATCAGATTATTTTGAATATCACCAACCGTCATCATCCCACTAATAAATGGTTTGGTCAACTTGAACCCAACCCAAGTGGATCAATTGCCTTCTATTTTTGGAATTATGGGTACCTTAATTAATCACTTTTTCACCAAAATTACAAAACAACCAAGAATCTAATTGCCGCCCATTCATTTTTATTCGCAGCTTTTTTCAACTCACAAAAACCACAACAAAATCACCAAAAGTAGAATTTAAATTAATTACCCAAAGAATTAAAGTACACTACAATTTAACTAACTTACTACACCTAAAACAAACAAAATGAAAGAAAGCAAACCAAAGTATCATATAGTCAGTAGCAACAGTCCAAAGTTGCCATACACAAAGCAAAACCTTCTCTTTTCCTCTTCTTCTCTTTATTGCATATTTTTGTTAGTCTCATAAATGTAAAAATATTCACATCATTTGCTTAAACTCAAAGTTAAACCCCCCACAAGAAAAAAATGGTGGGTATTTTCTCCAAGTTTTCTGCCAGCAAAACTGGGCATCGAAGAACTCAAAGTGCTCTTGTAAGATTTTTTTTTTTAAAGTTATTTTATGACTTCAATTATAGTCAAATTTTCAATTTTTTTTTCTGGGATTGTACAAAAATTTGTAATTTTGTTGTATTTTGTATGAAAGTTTTGATCTTTAATTTAGTATGAGTTGCATAAGGTTATTTTATGTGGTAAGTAGACCTAATTTGGACACCCACAATTGTCTTTTTACTGTTGTGATTATCTGATTTGGCTTTCTTTATTTGCTGTTCTTTATTATTTATGTTTAGTTTGACTATTTTATCAGATGTTGATTTGATTTTTGTGGGTTTTTTTTAAATTTTTTTTTTTTTTTATAAATAATGTCATTTGGTCAATTTTTGTGTGTTTATATCTTCTGATCTGACTTTCTTATCAGTTTCCTATGATTTTTTAAAGATTTGGATAGTTAAGAGTTTTTGTTTTTAGGCAAAAATTCATAACTTTTCTATATTGTAAATTAATCCTTTTTTGGATAGTAAGTTACTTTTTAGAGTTAATGATTCATAAACAAAATCATCAAAATATCTTTATTGGGTTTGTTGCTAATTATGCTTAGAGCTTGCTTCTGGTGTGATTTTGCCAAGGATTGGTGTTCTTCTTTGTCATTGGTATTGTTCTTCGATTTCGTGCAGTTTGTGGCTGATTGTATCCAAATTAATGTTGTTTTGGTTGCTAAGTAAGTTCTATTATGTGATACAGGAGGAGAGGGAGGTGTTGCCCCCAACTCCCGAGAATGTCGGAGTTGATGTTGTACAATCTCCTGCTGCTCATGGGATGGAAATCTCTGCAGAATTTAAGCCTGTTGAGCATCCTGCTGAGCCGCACGATAGTGATAGACCCGTCCAGTGTCCACTGCCAGAACCTTCTATTCTGAATGTGAGTTTTGATTTGGCAATGTTCAGAGCTTTGTACGCCACTAGTCCTTATAGTGTGATACAAAGTTCTTGGTTTGTTTTGATTATATGTGTATGGTAATTTTGTCAGCAATCATTATAAGTAAACAATTGCATTAAGATAATTTTTGCTGACCTTGAATATTACATATACTTGAGAGATGGAAAAGAGGGTAAAAAGAATTTCATTAATTCGTTGGTCCATGTCTGTGAAGCTCTTTAATCACAGGCTGTTTGCCAGCTTTTATGGATGGATACTGTATGCCAAGTAGGGTTATCTTTAATGATATGTTTGTTGCTCAATTTTCTGTTGAGACGAATCATGAATATCTGGATTTTGGATTAACAATCAACAAGGGAAAGAGTATATGTCTGGTGAACACAATTTTTTTTCTCTGATTTAAGTCCTTTTTAGTATTAAGCTGTTCATGTATTAACTGAGTGTTGGAAGGTCCATGTTTTGAGAGATTATGTCTGAAACTCTTGAGTTTTGGCAGTTTCTATCTGGAAAACCCCAGGCCAATAAAGCAGGTTCTCATTGTGAGGATTGAGCCAACTTTAGCGTAAGTCCTTTGCTTTGTTATCGCCCTATAAATTTTGCTTGAGATTGGTGCCCCAAGTTCTCCTTGATGTTTCAATCCATCAAGCTTTATATACATTCCTTGTACTTGTGGGAACTTGATTGAGTTGCACTGACGTCACTAAACCATTTCTGTAGTCCTGTGTTTGTGTCTTGTTTTTCCTTGATAGTGCATTAGGTATCGTTCTATTTTATAATCTGATTTGGTTATCTTCAGTTCTCGCTTCTTAAAATGTGCTAATCAGTATGGTGCGTGGTAGACTGGTAGTCGTATTTATTTTAGCAGTTTTAATAACTTACCATGTTCCAGACTTCTGTGCAACCCCATCTTGCCTTATTTCGTCATTGTTACAAGTCAAAATAAGAAAGGGTATATTCTAATAAATTCTCTATATACTTCTATGGTTTTGGAATTTCATGAGGTACCCTTGAGGGTTACTTTGTTTACCTGATATGCCCAAACTATTGTGGTTGCCTTAGAAAAATTTAATTCTACATAGATTTTTTCATATTTTCACCCTTCTCACTTGTGTCTTACTTTCCCTACCTCAACACAAAGGCTCTGTTTGTTTTGGAGGAAAATACTTTCCCGCAAAATGATTATCCATCATTTTCCCATTTTCCTTTGTTTTGGCAAATGATTATCCATCAACTTTTACAAAGGTGGAAAACTTCTCTTTAGAAAGGAAAACCCATTTTCCTTTTGTGAACAAAGTATGCCACAATCCCTTGCTATTCCTTACTCTTTTATTACTCTCTTTACATCCTTCTCCCCTTTTTCTCGATGAGTTTTCTTCCACCAAAACAAACAAAGGAAAACTTTTATTACAATTTTGTTTTCCATCGAAAATTATTTTTCTTAGAAGATCATTTCTCATGAAAAGTGTTTTCCATCAAAATAAACGGAGTCTAACAGAAAACATAAAAAAAATGATGGTTACATATATGAAGATCCACAAAAAATTCAAGCATTACAAAATCCAGAATAATCTAACTTTTACGCTGATTTTATTTTCTGGAGTGTTAATGGGAACCTGGGAGGTATCGGAAGAGACAAAGATATAGGTTAAGGGCACATCAGGCAAAGAAACTCAAGTTATAATATTATTAGCTTTCTTTCTGCAGTAGGGGCATATGAGGTAAAAAAAACTCAATGTCTCAATCCTCAGGGGTAACTTGGTCTTTTTTAAAACCACGGGGGTGTCTTGAGAATTTTGCCAAACCTAAATTAGAAATTCCCTTTCAACTATTACTCCGTACAATACATGTTCAACAAGTGCTATTACTGCATTTATTAATGGTGACTTAGGTATGATAAAAAGGTTAAGAAAGCTCTTTATGATTGAGAAATCGACTTCATTTAATGTTTGTTCAGCGGGTGGAACTGTAGTACTGACCCCTCCACAGTGGCACTTTTGCCTGTCTTGGCAGTTATCGTCTATTATGCAGCTCTTTGTCTGTTTCAAGCTATGCATCCACGTGATGAGCCTTTTTAATCTATTGATTGAAGAACAAGTCAGCTATCTTAAGTTTGGAACTTCTCTCCAGCACCCAAAAAATTATATTTAAACTTTACCAGAGTTCAGACAGTGGTTTATGGACTCTGTTTTGGCATTGGACACATCCATGGGTTAATATCCTAGTGAGAGAGGAAGTCATTTTAGGGTCATGTAGTATTTTTAATGGAAGCATCAACTGTCGAGTGTCTAATCCCATGTTAAAGTTACATTTGAAAATTGAGGGAAATCCTGCCTTCTGCTAACTTACCAAAACTAATGAACCTCAATGCTGTATGAACTCCTATTTATTCATAATCTGTTTTGAAATTGATAGGATGGAAGAATATGGAAGGAGCGCATTTCAGCTGCACATGTGCGCAGAAGATCTGAGCTACCACTTGTGAGAGAAGGTTCACCAGCCGATTCTGAACCAAGTCAAGCAACTCCTGTGACAAGAAAAAAGACAACACGGCAAAATCGTATGATGCTACCATCGATAAGTGCACCTGAACATAAACTTGTTAATTTGCTTGAAGAATGCACTGCCTCTGGGATCTTATAGATATATGTATATATGATGTTACTTCACGGCTTCACTGAAGTCGTTTGTGGGCCCGTGGCTCTTATTATATTTTGAAGTTCAATCCTGTGAATTCTGGTCCTGTGTATGTGAAGGAGTTGTTTCATTGCGGCTCTTGTAAGTTGTAATTCTGTGTGATTTGTTTAATATACAATACAAGTGTTCAATGAAGCTGCCATTATTGTCTGTATCTAATGTAAAACAATCTGGAGCTCATTTCAGCACATAAAACAATCTGGAGCTCATTTGATATTATCCGAGTGGATTTATTGTTGTGCTAAACTTTCTGCTATATACTATCCTTTTTTCTCTCTTAATATGTGGAAAGGAGATTAAACGATGTGGAAAGAAATACAGGCTAAAGCTGAGGAAAATAGCATCTGCATCTTTGGTTTAAATAGTAGGAATTGAAACCAATTTTTGCTGAGTTTACAAAATGTATTAAAATTTTTGTATGTTCATCTCTTGTCCCACTGTGCTTCCTATGCTACAGGAGCTGATCGTTGGAAAGCTGCTCGGTCCTATTATAGAATAATAGGACATGAGAATAAATTTGATCACATATGTTGCACAGCAGAATTTTGAGTCAATGTTGGTTAATATTATGTGCAGCGCAGATGTTGGGTTGTTTATTAAAACAAGGATTAATAGGAAACCACCTATACTTTATAGCAGCAGCAAGGTTGTTTACATCTTAGAAGTATTGGAGTGGGCATTAATATTGATTTGTAAGACAACTTGAACTAGAGAAGTCCTATACTTCTATTACAAGATGTTGTTCGAGGAAGTATATGATACAGAAGGGATCTTGTTCTATCCTTATCAAATGAATCTTTCCGTTCTAATACTCTATTTCAGTATTGGATCAAAATGATAGACGTTGTGAAAGGGGTGGCTTTTCCCGGTTTAAATGAAAATTGGTTTCATACAAAAATACACCAGCATGGTTGAAGGTGACTCAAATGTTGTGCTTTTCAGAAAAAACCGCAGAATATACCTTAATATATGATCTAATTTGCCTATATCCAGTATGGGTTTATCACCCATAGATGAGTGGATGGTGTTACTGAGTGGAAATTAGGATCAAATATGATACTCCAAATTATCTATGCATAAACTTTCTTATTATAACTAGACGTACTTGAAGGAGGGCTGAGTCTCTAAATTTTCCGACGTTTCACCTTGTTATTGTAGATAATGGGATTTCGATTTTCAGGTAAGTTTATCCTCATCCTTTATTGACTTGATCTGTATTTGGTCATAAGCAGCTGAGCCAAAGGGTCTTTGGCTGGACGGCTGCTAGCTTGCTATCATGCTATACTTATGTAGTTGAATAATAAACTAAATCTACAAACATGGTGATTGCAGCTATGAATATTTTTCTTCACTCCTCAAGATTAGCAACTTTCTACAAAAATCAATAAATTAAAACTTTGTAGTTTGTACCAAAGCTTTGGATATAAACTATTTAAGTTTAACCTCAGAAACAAGACATATGTTCGCCGATAAATATTATGCTTGATTGCTCATACAAGTTCTTCCTTATGCATCAGTCTCCTTTGATTTCATGTTTAATTAGAAATTTCAAACATGTGCTGAGAAACTATGGAGCAGAATCTCATTAAAATTTAGAAGTATTAATGACAGAGATCTATACAAGTAGCTATATTAATTACACAGAATTAAAAAAAACTGAAAATTAAGACAGGAAGAACTGCTGGCAAAATACTGCTGTATTCATGTATTTGCTGCAAGCTAGATAGCTGACTTTTGAATCTCCAGAGGGTTTTCAACTGATGGACTCGTTAAGTGCTTTCGTTGTCCTCGAAAGCTACCATGGTTTATATGCGGCTTCCTTTGCCAAGCGCGATGGTGGTGGAGTTTTTTGCCATGGTGAACTTTTGAATGTGCTGTTGCTGAAGTGCTGCAAATTAGCAAGAACAACACAAGAAAAGCAAATAATAGATTCAGACTTTTTGGCTTTCCCATTTTCTTTTCTTTCTTACTACTAGTTTGTTTTGTATGTGGCTAAGAAACAATAGCAAGATATTTGGTCTACTGATGTTTGGGTTGTTGAAGTGTTTATAAAGGCCTAACTTTGCTTTAAAAGCAAGTCACACATCATTTTGCTCTTGGCTCTTTTGACTTTTCCAATGAATTGGTTTTAACTCCTATGTAACTGAAACAATATGTTCCGTACTTCACTGCTTTGGGTTTGTTTTCTTGAAGTTACCAAATTTGAAGTTATAGTAGAGCCTATACAATTTGGGCCCGGTAGCTGCTAGATGTTAGTTGGTTTGCCTAGCTAGTTTAACTGACTGGTTATATTGATTGGTTTGAGTGACTGATATCTGTGTTTTGTTTGGTAATTAACTGTTGAGTTTTGGCTGTTAGCATGTAAAATTACCTTTAAGGACATAGTTATTTTAATTAAGAAATGAAATTATTTTAATTTTTAAGGGATGAAATTGTAATTTATTTATTACCAGCAAAAAGTTAAAAGAAAATACTCTCTTATTAGCTTGTGACTTTTGGCTTAAAAGCTAGCTTTTCAGCCAATATAAAAAACCAAAAAATAAACAAGTGTTCTGGCTATTTGACTAAGTCAAACAAGTATTTTGGTTATTTGTTCAAGTCAAACAAAACAAAAACTAAAAGCTAAATGAAAAACTAGCACCCAAACACCCCCTTAATCAAAACTCATTGAACTTGCTTTAGATCTAGTTATACTCAATTTTAACAAAACAATTGTAATTTGTTAGGCATAATTTTGAACTAATTTTGACTCATGGCTAACGAGTCGTTCGTGCATTCTCTAGAGTCTATCTAGTCAATATGCAAGTAAAATTTTAAAAATCTGGTTGGACAAGCTATCTAGTTTAAGTCTCGTTCGTCATTTTTTTTTTTTTTTTTGTTTTGTTTTCCTATTATTTTTATCTAGTTTTGATTATAATTTCATTTTTTTATTAGTATATGGATGATTTTTTTTTATGCCAAATTATCTTTTTTCGTAAGAGGGTTAGGTTAATATTTGGTGAGTTTGTTGCAACTAAGCTAGTTTCATTGTTAGTCATAATTCTAACTTGTGGGACTATTATACTATTAAACATAATTAATATATTATTAGTATTATTACATTCAACATATGTCAGCTAAATTCAGCCCCTAACTACCGATTATGGTGATGAAATTTGTTTTTAAATAAAGAGTTAAAGAGTGCTTGCATTCTGTCAAGGACCATCATTAATTTCTTTGGCGTGATTCATTAGAAAATCCTTTTCCTCGCAATTTGTAATTATTAGTGAACATGCAAATATTTTTGAATGTGATTAGTTTTTTTTTTTTTTTTTTTTTTTTTTTTTTTTTTTTTTTTTTAAANTTTTTTTTTTTTTTGGTAAGAACTCTAATTTGTACAATCTATTGATTTAGTAAAGTAGCCGCTTCTGTTCATAATGATGTGGGATTTATTGTTACTAGTTGTGACACCGCGTGGGGTCGCGCGGTGCTCCAAATTGGTGATGTTCGTGTTATAGATGTTGTGTTTGCATTGTATTGTGCTTTTGTATGTTATTGAGTGATTTTTTTGCTAAATGGCTGACAATAATACTTAGAGAGTATGTGGTATAATCTATGGAGTATAATACTACTATGGAGTATAATCTAAATAATATTTGAGAAACAAAATGACTTAGCCACATACACAAATAAAACCAGTGACAATATAAAATCAGTGACAATAATTTAACAACATTTATAATTAAAGGTATACAAATTAAATGTAAGAGCTTTATTATAAGAAAATACACTAAACATGGAAGAGTTCCCTGAATTACAAAGCTAAGCTAAGCTGCACACAACTCAATATAAGGAAAAATTTAAGTGTTGAATGATAAATAGTTGGTGGTTCCTACTCAAATAAACGAATTAGTAAGGGAAATTTCTTCATGATAATTGACATCAGCAAACAATGCCCTTCCTTATCCTCCTTTTCCTTCTCTTGCTCCTTCTCCCTCTCTCGTTCCGTTCTGTCAGCAAACAATCGGATTTTAATGAGTTATTAAATGCTGGACATCAAATTTGTTGTTATACATGCAGGGCAGTTCGATTAAACCTAGCAAAACTCAACAAACCATTCATGGAAAAAAAAAGAGCAAGACATGGTAAACTCTTGTGTAGAATTAGAAACAGAACATTAGAAGGCATAGTAAAAATCTCGGCTAACAAAAAATTCAAATTCAAGAATAAAAACACACCAAATTCATAACTTAGGACAGAAATAAAAACTTGGAAAAAATCCAGTACTTTTTCTTTCTAAAAATTCAGAATCATCATAAAAGATCCCATAATAATTTTATAATTTTTCTTAATTATGAGCAATTGAAGTGCTTAATTTAACTCATTCAGGAAATTAAAACTTGAGAAGGCAGTATTGAGGGCACAAAATTTCAGAAGCAACATCTGACAACACCCCTCAACTTATATAATAATTTCAACAAATTAAAACCCACAAACAAAATAACACTCAACTATGAACCAATGTAACAAAGACGAAGAATCATATACACAGTTGTACGATACCTTATTTTGTAAGGTTTGCAGCTCTTTTCTGCTCTCCTCCTCCATAGCCTGCCTCCAATTCCCTCAATCCTTCCTTGTTGTGTCCCTAGCACAAAGCTTGCACAACCAACAAAAACATCCACCAAATCAGGAAACACACACATACTACCACAATGCATAAAACTGTAAGTCTATAAGCAGTAACAAAAGGCTCCAACGAAGCATATGTCACTACCAATAAAGAGCTTAGCAGTCAACTTATTGAAGTCACCCATTTCGAGAATCGAAAGATAATCCTTCACCAAAGACCTTAACACCATTAAATCGCAAATAAATCCAAAATCATCCACATGCACAAACAAAACATTAATGCTCAAGTTGCAAAAATTATTTTCTGCTTGTATAGCTTCAATTCATATCTTTTCTAATGCTTCATTATCCTTGCTAGATTTTATTTCCGTTTTACTCACTAATGAGTAATATTTCATCGACATTTGATTTGCTTGTAATTTTGCATATTAATGCCCATCTCAAGATGCAATAAGTAAAGAGTGTATAGATATCTAAGATGGGTTCAATCTCATCTATCCACAATTCATTTTATTTACAGAGTATTAAATTTTGTCGCTAGAAGGGAAAAGTGGAAAACATATTCTTCTTTTGCATAGTGATGTCGAGCATTGTATCGATGTCAATATGCAAACAATATATCATCATGCAACACTTATAATTCAAAGGGAAAATTTAAAGAAATTACTCCGTTGTAAAGAAGCAACAGATGAAAAAGAAGACAAAAGAAAGTGAACTTACAGAAGAAGAATCACTCGTTACTTTTTCCGTGGCTATTTCCCTCTTTCTCGACCTCTAATTGTACCTTTAATTGAAGAAAAAGATGACGATGAGTATCCTCTACTTCAATTCATTGCTGAAACTTGAGATTTTCAAAAAAGTTAGAAGATTTAGAGTTATAACAGTTTAATCTCAACTAATCAATTTNTATTGTACCTTTAATTGAAGAAAAAGATGACGATGAGTATCCTCTACTTCAATTCATAGCTGAAACTTGAGATTTTCAAAAAAGTTAGAAGATTTAGAGTTATAACAGTTTAATCTCAACTAATCAATTTTTTTAAAGAACATATGTAACCCAATGTAATTATGCTAGTGGTTTTTACGCTTGAGATTTTAAAAGTGAGAAATGAAAGAACGGACATGGTAGCATAAGCAGCTAAATCAAGATGGATTTTAATCCAAATAAATTAACTCATATGGAAATCTAAGCCAACCTTAGTCAATCCAATCAAAGTCAAATTCGATTCAATTCACAAATACCTTAAAATGAGTTAGTTACAATTCAATTCAATTTAACCCAAACTATGCAAATCCAATTATAATCCAACCCAAATTATGACAATCCAATTGTAACTCAAGATGAAAAATCAATTTAGATGGGATTCGGTTCAACAATCCAAACCTGAGTTCAACTGACTTAGAACCAACCTCTACCATTGAGAATCAGGGTTTGTAAGCTCAATGCCAAAGGTCNAGTTCAACAATCCAAACCTGAGTTCAACTAACTTAGAACCAACCTCCACCATTGAGAATCAGGGTTTGTAAGCTCAATGCCAAAGGTCCACAACCATTCATCTTTGGGGGTCGCAGCCTNTCAAAGGTCCACAACCATTCATCTTTGGGGGTCGCAGCCTCACAGGTATAAAGGCTTTAATTCCATATTTCGAATAATAAATTCTAAAATTAAGAAGAAATTTTAAAGAAAAATGGGCACAAAACTTCTGAATTTTTCCATATTGAAACACTAAAATTCAAATAAGAACCAACACCTTCAATATTAAAACAACAAATTATAAACTATAGAATTTGCGGCTAAAAAAGTAACATATTTTATACCTTTTTAACCTTAAGTTGATTTAAGAGTAGACTTTTGAAGTTAGAAGGAAGCTCCTTGACCTTTTGCTAGTTCTTGATTGTTGATGTACTTTGCTATGACGTTGTGGCTTGATCCTGTTCTTTACTTGAGAGATAACAATGCNCGAATAATAAATTCTAAAATTAAGAAGAATTTTCTAAAGAAAAATGGGCACAAAACTTCTGAATTTTTCGATATTGAAACACTAAAATTCAAATAAGAACCAACACCTTCAATATTAAAGCAACAAATTATAAACTATAGAATTTGCGGCTAAAAAAGTAGCATATTTTATACCTTTTTAAGCTTAAGTTGATTTAAGAGTAGCCTTTTGAAGTTAGAAGGAAGCTCCTTGACCTTTTGCTACTTCTTGATTGTTGATGTACTTTGCTATGACGTTGTGGCTTGATCCTGTTCTTTACTTGAGAGATAACAATGCCTCAGTTATCATCTGCGAATCAATATTTATAATTATAATCATAATCATAATCGCAATCATATTCATTTAAGCGTGTAACCTTCAGATTTGAACTAAAGATGTGTTCAGTTCAAACTTCAAAGTACCAATACCTAAAATTAATTCAACCATGACCTCTCTTACCAATCATGAAAGGTTACTATCCTTTCAATAGAATCAAAACTCCCAATATTCATTTTCCATTTCCTTAAACCCCAAATCTGTTGTTCAATCTTTTTCACTCCCATTTTCAACATATAGACAATTAGATCTTAATCNCCCCAATATTCATTTTCCTTTTCCTTAAACCCCAAATTTGTTGTTCAATCTTTTTCACTCCCATTTTCAACATATAGACAATTAAATCTTAATCTGTCAAAACACACTCATGCATTATAACAACAATCATCAACAACTAATTATTTGCATGCAAAAATCTGAAATAGAAACAACTAAATCTTACATAACGCAACCACCCATAGATTATAACAGCCAAACAATTTAAAATTCTTAACCTAATTAAAACAGTACAAAAGAATTCATAATTGGGGAAAAAGAAAAGCGTTAAACGTCGCAAAGATCATCAATCTGCTGTCTAAAATTGTGGATTANAGGGAAAAAGAAAAGCGTTGAACGTCGCAAAGATCATCACTCTGCTGTCTAAAATTGTGGATTAATTACCCTAATAAAAACCTAAAACCCCAAAATAAAACTAAAAACAAATATTACAACCCTTAATAAAAAATAAATAATGAACAATACCAGAAACAAAATCAAATCCTTAATCGAAATCGAGCATGAAAACAACACCCGAAAAATTCGAACCCTAAACCAACCCCCTAAACTTCGAAAACCCTAATAAGAAATCCAGAATTAAATGCTATAAACCCTAATCAAAACAATCAAATTAACAATAATCAAACAAATCCAAACACCAAAATTAGTTAGAAACCCTAAAAGCCAAACAAAGAGCCAAACATTGATCTAGATTGAAACCCTGAAAGNTGAGCACGAAAACAACACCCGAAAAATTCGAACCCTAAACCAACCCCCTAAACTTCGAAAACCCTAATAAGAAATTAAGAATTAAATGCTATAAACCCTAATTAAAACAATCAAATTAACAATAATCAAACAAATCCAAACACCAAAATTATTTAGAAACCCTAAAAGCCAAACATTGATCTAGATTGAAACCCTAAAAGCCAAGCAACAAAATTAGTTAGAAATTACCCAATAATCGTCCCATGCATAAAGATTCAGCACCATAAAATTCAGCAAAATCATCCAATTCGAATTCAAGGACGAAAAATCCCCTAAAATAAAACCCTAGAAAATCGAANTTCATCCAATTCGAATTCAAGGACGAAAAATCCCCTAAAATAAAACCCTAGAAAATCGAATATGAAATGTGAAAATCAGCCGAAAGTTAATGATTTTGGAAGGGTCAAGGGTCGCAAGGAGATTTTCATTAATGGAAGATCAATGAGAAAGCCTCTTGAATATGAAAGAAGGTAAAANCGCCGGAAGTTAATGATTTTGGAAGAGTCAAGGGTCGCAAGGAGATTTTCATTAATGGAAGATCAATGAGAAAGCCTCTTGAATATGAAGGAAGGTAAAATGGAGGAGAAGGTTGAGAAAATTAAGGAGAGGGAAAGAAGAGTGTCAAGGAAGGTTGGTTTGNAGCCGAAAGTTAATGATTTTGGAAGGGACAAGGGTCGCAAGGAGATTTTCATTAATGGAAGATCAATGAGAAAGCCTCTTGAATATGAAAGAAGGTAAAATGGAGGAGAAGGTTGAGAAAATTAAGGAGAGGGAAAGAAGAGTGTCAAGGAAGGTTGGTTTGAGTATGTGAGGGAATGAAAGAAGCGGGCTGCAAGAGTGCGAGTGAGTAGCATGTGAGCACATAGTGATTTTGCTGTTTGGAAGCTGACGTGGACCAATCATAGCCAGGAACTATTCTTTGAATAGTCTATATTTTTTGTGGCTTTTTAACATGTTAGAGATTAACCCTCATAAGCTATTTATCTCGTGCGTTAATTTGTAACCGTAGTGTTGTAAATAATAAATGGTACCTCTAACCTTGCCTTTCAACTATGTATCAAAGTTGGAAGTCTTTGTTACCATTCTTGTATGCGTAGTANGTGGCTTTTTAACATGTTAGAGATTAACCCTCATAAGCTATTTATCTCGTGCGTTAATTTGTAATCGTAGTGTTGTAAATAATAAATGGTACCTCTAACCTTGCCTTTCAACTATGTATCAAAGTTGGAAGTCTTTGTTACCATTCTTGTATGCGTAGTAATCTCTCCGTTTTCTTTTGTTTGATACATTTTAACTTGTACATATGTCAATGTATTTGTTTGATCTAAGATATCTTTTGTTATATATATGTAAAAATTATAATAATTGGATATTAATAATTTACAGATTGAGATGAATACTACTTTATATATTGAAAATAATTTAAAAAGTTTTTCAATTTTATAAATAGTGTTAATATTTCAAACGTATCAAACTTAAAGGAATGGAGGAAGTAATTCAAAATTAGCACCCATACTAAATTATATGCAATATTTGTTAAAAGCAGATCACTTTATGTGCAGCAAGTAATTTTTTTCTTATTGTAAGTTTATATATGATACTTTTTAATATGAAGTATTAAATATTATAATTACNTGTGTACCAATAAGAGTTGAGGGTTGTTGTTTGAATAGTCTATTTTTTTGTGTTTTTTTAAGATGTTAAAGATTGTTGCTTGTAGGGTTGTTGGCTTGTTGCCCATTATTCAGAAACATCCTTTGTCAAAGAGTGAAATAAATAAACCATTAAACCTAAGTTATCTTAATCACATGATGACTTGGATGAGAGCAGTGAACTCGTAACTAATAGTACTGGGTAGAGGCGTAGAGCTAGCTTACTTCGTCTCATGTAAAGATCATGTGACTAATAGTGAGTACTGAATCGAGGTAGCTCACTTTGGCATTTGACTTGGGTAAAGGTCGTGAACGCTCGTGACTTAGGACCTGTTTACTTCAACTGAAAATAGCTGAACTGAACTGATTGGAGCCGAACTGATCTGAACTGAAAGTTTTTTTATAAAGGATTAATGAGTAGCAAAATAAAAGAAGAGCTGAACTGAACTGAATTGAACGGAGCTGAGCTGAACTGAACTGATTTTAAGCTAAAGTAAACAGGCCCTTATACCGAGTACTGACTATTGAGTATAGCTAGCTCACTATGTTACAAGAAGCATGGTGATGAGCTATGCATGTAAACATTTTACCGTCGAGTATTTGGTGTATACTATTTGAAATACGACATATATAGTCAGGATTGTCTCATATAAATTTTTGGGCCTTGGCATGTTCTTATTAGAATTATGCCCCTACCATTAAACAAATTTCCAAATTATCAACAACTAAAACAATAAATTCATGACAAACTCCATTGAAAAATACAAAAATGATTTTTATCTAGTGCAACTTACCAATTCAACTCAAAAATCTGAATTTCAAGTACGAAGTAGATGTTTGTTATCAAGAATCAATTTTCAGTATATTTTGAAGCACTTGAAAAAATACTGAATTTGTGTAGAAATATGCAAGGAAAGAATTAATCACTTAATGTTGAACATAAACCAAAAGAATTCGTTGTGAAGATTGTGAAATTAAATCTTTCATTGAAAGCAATTAAAGCATTAAGATCCATTGTTATTGAAAATTGAAAGAAAATGGTAAAGTAAACGGTACACTTACACTTGATGTATGCATATTGTATACTCCATTTATTTGTCTGTCATTGGTTGTTTTAGATGGCCGAGTCCTCTATTCCATTAACTTTACTTGTAATTTTAAAATACAGATGATTTAATTTGATTGGCAAATTCACTTGGTGTATGTGGTAATATGGGACAAGTGTATGCAGTATGTACAGTAGCTCTGAAACACATAATAATTAATTAATTAATTAAGATAAATATGTTGGGTAAAACAACAAATTTGATCAAAAATATACTTAACAATAAATGATGATGGAAACAAGAAATATGGGGAAATTATGGGTTTGAAGTAATTGAGCAAGAAATATGGATTTGTCATTGAATGTGGATGGGTAATTAGGAACACAATGAAAGAAAAAGAGAAGATTCTAAAAAGGCGCTAATTTGCTCATTTTTTTTAAAAAAAATTGTTACGGTTTATTAAATGAGCCAAAAATGGGCACTTTCATTTTGGGCTTGTACAGCAGGATAGGTTGCGTAGGGTGTTAACCGACCATACTTATACTTTTTTGTAATTGCCCTTTGTAACTACTTTCTAACATAATCACTCTCTTGCCTCAACCTCTTTCTCTTATTCTTATCCCTCGTTGCACCACTCCTGCCTCTATCGTACTTTAGTTCACCACCGACCACTATGCTACCAAAATGCCCTAGTAAAGCAACATCCACCTCCGCCCAACAATAAATCCTTGGGAGAATAAGAGGTGTGCCTTTTTTTTGTGGTCATGCATGACAAATTAAAATTTCATTTCGTTGCATCCTAAGGCAAGCGTGCCAAGATCATGCCCCAAACCCACCCTAGGGCTAGACATAATTTTGACAAGTCTTTCCCAAGGGCGAGAAGAATTCCCATACACTTTTTTTTTTTTAATAAATTACTTGTTAATTTTCATGATTTATATGAAAATGCATGAAATGTTTTTGAACTTTTTATAAATTGATAATATATGAAATGTTTGAAAATTATATTGGCAAAATTATAAAAATAATCCCAAATTAAAACCATAATCTATTAAAAGATCCAACTTTGATCTATTCAATTTTGGAACTATATTTGTGCCTCATTTTCCAGTTTTAGACCCAATTAATTTTTAACCTATAGAATTAGATGAATTCCATTAAATAACCGGTGGAATCGTATAATGGTACTTGTTAACTTTTGACTTTTGCTTATTTTATTTAATTCCCTCCACTTAACTTCTACTCTTCTTCTATGTATCTCTTTCTCTTTCGTTTTATTGAATTGCTTCTTCCTCTTCAGTTCAACGGTGTCATCTTGTTCAAGATAATCACATAGACACATAATTTTCGTAATGCAACATAGACACATAATTAACCCAACATGCACTACTCCCTTTCTCAGTTCTAACAATTGAACAAGCGAGCAATCTCCTTGCTAAACATTATGCTATCATTATCATATTGGTGAAATTTTTTATTTTGTTTGATTCCTTACCTTAGTGCTATATCATTTGCCAAATTCTTACTTCTTTTTCCTAAGTATTGGATGTTCCCAAAAATAGCCTTTTTGGTTGTTAATTTTTCGATCATTCCCTCTTTACTTGATTATCACTTTTTTCTTATTATTTACTGGGTATTTTATCAGCGAATTCATCTCAGAATTTTGTAAAATACTCTACTTTTTTTGGAATTTTAAGATATGAAATTTGATGGATTTGTGGAAATTTGTTAAATTTTGTTTTTGATTCTCAAATTTGAGCAAAAAATTCAACAAAAAGTAAAGGTGAGAAAGAAGTTAAAAATTCTTACAATGAATCGTTTCTTTGTATTTCTCAATATTCAATGACTGAAGAATCAATCAACAACAAGAGCTGTCTTTTTGTCTCTAATGGCGTCATTTCTTTGTTTCACTTCAATTTCTATTCAATTGAACAATTTAAGGCAAATTTCGACAATCTAACGTGTTCCGTTTCCCTTTATTATTCGATGGACTTTACTAAACTTAACTACTTGCTTTGAAACAGTGGAGGGATTTCGAAAATATAGCCATAATCTAACTACTTGCTTTTATTTTCCTTAATGGCAAGAAGAAGGATTACAGACAAGAGATTAAAAGAAGAAGGTGAAACAATTGAATTCAACAAGTAAAATATAATTAAAAAAATGGAAATTGTTATTGAAAAAAGGCAACCAATTGAACATGTTACCGGTAATAAAGTCTAAAACCGGAAAATGATGCCCAAAGATAGGTCCAAAATTGAATAAACTAAAATTGAGTCCTTTAATAAATTATCGTTTAAAGTTGAGATTATTTTTATAGATTTTTCCAATTATATTTAATTGAAATTGCATATAATATCTAGAATTTTTTTAAGTAGTTTTGAATTTATAATGTACGAAATGTTTAGAAATTATATGCAACTAAAATTGTATGAAATGTTACTTTGTTAAATTGATTATGTATGAAATGTTTAGAAGTTACTATATGCAATTGAAAATGCATGAAATGCTTAGAATTTTTACTTAAATGATAATGTATGAAATAATGAGAAATTTTTATTTGATAAAAAATGCATGAAATGAAATTTATTGAATTACCAAAGAGAATTGTATGAAACATGCATATAGCGCAATATGAATTTAGTTTGAAATCAACAAAGTACTATACTCAATTTGAATAGTAAAGGAAAACAAAACAACTATTGGCCAAGGTGCAAAGGACTTTAGTCCTCAAAACCTTAAGTCGCATGCCACCACTATATAATACATGTTTCTTATGAGTCTGAACTCACATAGGATCGTACTTTTGACTCCGAGGACGACGGTACATTTGTAGGTGACATACCCATTGATGATGGTGCTAGTGAGGATTATAATGTTGAGGATGAAGAGGTACATCACTTTTAAGAGTGTGTTGTTCATAATGCATGGTGGCGTAAGACGGGGGGAGTTTGTTGGTTTATTAGAGGAGTCTTCTTCTCCCAGCAGAAAGCAATTGAAGAAGGTAGACTAAAATTTTTGGAGGGTACGTGACCACTGCGCGCATATATGTCATGTGAATAAATTGATGGTTAAGTCATTCCTAGTTACGCACATCATGCATGATCGACGACTGCGAGAAGGTGAGAGACTAGGTATTTGAGTTGTCCATCATCAAAGTACCAAGATAAACAAATAAACAACGTAATATTTTTTAAGGGAATGTAATAAGGTATTAGAAACGTTTTTCTAATGTCTCTCTTCTTTTTCTTCTTCAACCACTGTCTCCTAAACAACTTGAGCACCTTCTCATGAGCTTTGATCGACTTGTTTTCATGACTCTTAATGCATGCTCTGTATCTGTCAAGTAACTAGTATAACGAGCTTTGAATTAGTGGCTCCTAGCCCAGTTGGCTCAAGGCACTAGATTTCTAACCCTTTAAGTACCTACTTGCTTGAGAACTCAAATAGGATATATGAATATCATGCGTACATAATTAGATTATAAGCAACTTTTTCTTTGTTTTGTTCCTTTCTGAAACACTTTGAAACTAGACATTGGCACACAAATTCTTCTGATGTGAAACACATAATTTTAAGCTTCTCCATTTCACCATACAACAACACCCTATATATAATAGTTTTGTGAGAAATAAAATGAACCATGTTTAATGAGGGATGTTCTAGAAGTGGAATCCCAACCTATTAAGCACAAGATTATTTCTCCCATGATTTGCATGTTTTTTTTAATAATTTGATGATAGATGAAATTTAAAAATCTAAAACACAAAACACAATTATTTAAAAAAAAAAAACATTTTCAGGAACATGTACTACTAAATTCAAGCAACTATGAAGGTCTGCTATGCTAGGGCAATAAGGATTATGTACTAGAATTAAACGAGTTTACATACATTAACAAGTTATTTCGAAGTTTGTAACTAAGTTATAAATTGTTCAATATAGCCAAGTAGCAATCAGATTCATCTTGAGGGCTTTAGGCTAGGAAGATTATTCTAATCTAATCATCCTAAGCTCAACTCACGTCTCTTAAATTAAGGGCTTGGTCATTAATTATGTCAACCTTTTAGTTTTTTGTTGAACAAAATTCCATTTTAACCAACCCCTTTTCAACATTGTCCTTTACAAAGTGAAATCTTATATGAAAGTGTTTGACTCTAGATGGTAAACTGGAGCTCTGGAAATACAAATAGCTCTTGTAACACAATCAAGCTTAACTCCAAAATATCTATCATGTTGTTGAACAACGCTATGGGTAGAATATTCTTCTTGGAGTGAATTCTGTAATATTGTCCTCCACTAGTATCTCTTGCAACACTTTTGTGATTTCTTTCTCTCGTACAAGAGGATGTTCTACCTACACACACTATTTAGGTAGAGATGTTGTTCCTTGTGGTTCTCCTTGGAATTTGTTCTTCTTTATCATTCCTCTTATCCCTTGCAAAATGTGTTAATGAGATTTAAAAAATATCATTACCTCAATCCTGCAAAGAGTTAGTTTCATTAAATATATGTTCTTTGCCGTAAACTTTATATACCACATAGAACTAAATGTACCTCAAGAGCATTATGCAAAATTTCTGATTGAGAAGAGTACAGTGTGGAAAAGACGAAACCTCAAGGGCACTTTAACAAACCCATACTATTTGTATAAAATCTAATTATCATTTAATTTGTTAATTTCGTTTGAAATTTTATTGTTAACATTTAAGGTAAATTAAGTATTTTGCGTAGGAAGTGTTAATAACCCAAGTATAGCGGGAATATTGTGGGCCATTATCTGGTAAAAATTGACACACCAGCACCTAGGGATTTCATTGGTGTAGGGCAAGTCAGGGTAGATATTATTATTCCTATTATCCCCCTACTATATTTTCATCTCCAACCCCATCCCCGCCGTGGGTAAAGAATTCATCCCATTGTCCTATCTCCATCCTCGCCCTATTGGGTCTACGGGTAAAATCATCCCCGCCCTATCCCCCACTTGAGTATCCATCTACATGCATCTCATCTTTTCACTTTCCTCACCCTACCATCCATTAAATCCCCATGCCAAATCCTTCTCAATACTATTAAATGAAAAAATATATCAAACCTAAATAAATAACTGTAAATAAATTGTGTTCTAACCTAGGTTGCACTGAGTCAAGAATGAAGTGTTGGACATGAATAAGGACAAATACTGAAAATGGCAAATCAAAAATCTAATGTTAATGGGCCCGACTAATTATGACATGGAAAATCAGATTTGTTCCCAATATAAGAAAATCTACTCATATGAAGTACCTATGCAACATAGGTTCTAAGTTGAATTACTAAAAAAACTACACAGTATATTTCAAGTTAAATTGTTATTATATAAAATCGAAAAAATATTATTTAAATTCTTACAATAAATTAAAAGTGGGAGAAGCATGTGGTGGGGATGGAATGAGGCGGGGCGGTGATGACTGATGAGGCAAATAGAACAAATCCGATCCTCATAAGAGTGCAAAATTTATCCAATCCTCCCATCCGATCCCATAAAACATAGTCCCATACAACCATACCCATACAACAGTGGCGGGATAATGCGAGTCTCATATTTCATCCACCTCATTGATATCCCTACCATTGCGAAAATAACCAAATGTTCTTTTCTTTGAGCACAAGAAAGAAAATTTCCATTTTTTTCATTATTTTAAAAAAAAAACCATTGTAAAATTGTCGATAATAATAATAAAAAAATCTAACTCTCTAGGTTAGGCTTCAATTCTCGTACGTCTTCTCTCTCTCTTCCTCTGCACATTACCGGTGTTAAACCACTACTTTCATCTCCACTGTCGACAAAATCTCACCTTAGAGAGAGAAAGTTTCCGTCTTCCTTATTTTAGAGAGAGAAAGCTTCGATAAATTTCTCGGCTATGTCGACAATCGAGTACTTGGATACACTTAGAAACTCTCATCCAGAACTTTCCGAATGGTGTAATACTCTCGCAGATCTGCATCAGAAGAAGCTATGGCATCAACTCACTCTTAAGCTCGAAGAATTCTTCGCTCTTGCTGTTTTTCAGGTTTTTATTTTATTTTTATTTTTAAATCTTCTGTTTTTTTTTGTTTCATTGAATTTCAATTGATTTAGCGGTTTAATTTGATTTAGGTTTTTTTTTTGTCGGAAATTTATTGATTTGATTTCGATTTTGTGGAAATTAGGGTTTTGTGGTTTGCGGATATGAGTGTGGTGAACTTAGGGTTTTAATTGATCGATCTTCGAGATGAATTGAGCGGTGTTAGGGTTTTAGTTTTGTTGTTAGTGTTTTGAAGTGTTGAGAGTGATTGAATGATTGAGGAATGTGTTGTGAGATGGCAGAATTAAGATTTGATTGTTGTTAATTTGAAATTGAGGTGTTATATATTGTAGTTTTGTTGCTGCATTGTGATTGAAAAGGTTAAATGTGTTGAAGTTTCTGGAATTTCAATTTTTCGCTGCTCTAATTTGGAAATTAATTGTGTATTCTATGTTAAAATAAAATTTTAGATTGCTTTGAAGACTCAGCCGTAGTTTTAGGACTCGAGGATTGCGAGTTCTAGAGACAATGCCATGCATGCTGAGTATTTAGCCTATCTGGTCAGATATCTAATTATTGTTGGGACGTTACATAAGTGCCTAAGTGGGTTTTTAAAGGGTGAAAGGAGCGACGAGTCATTCAGGTTGAGTCGAAGTCTATTTGGTCCGATTTGAATTCTAGTAGTGCTAGGATATCTAAAGTTCAAAACTTTTATTGCAAATGTTGGGTGATACAAATTTATGCATGAAGATTGACAATGGAGGTAACCCTATGTCATCCATATATTCAATAGAGAAAGTTGGGCTAATGATTATGATGATTTGGCGAATACTATTTCACCTAGATGATGATATATTCAGACAGCTTGGTAGTTTGGTCATGACCTGTTGGGAAAAGGATTACTAACTCCAATAACTCCACCGAAAATTTTTGTGTGATAGAGTTTTGATTTTTGCCTGTTATCTTTGTGGTTCATTTATCAAATTAATGGTCATCGGTACCAATTTATCCATGGAAATTATGCTTATTATTTGTTTTAGTTTTATTTTGCTAAAAGAAACCTCTGTTGTTGAGTATTCCAATTTCTAGGCTATTGCCGTGTAAATTTGTGGAAGTGTAGGGTGTAGATAAAAGGAATTCGACAGGAGATTTAAGTGAATCAGCATTTTTGTTGCAGCTTCCATAGTACTTGGTTTGGAATACTATGTTTGGATTAGAGAATGAGTTTTTGAAAATACTCCGTAACTTTCTGTAGATTTATCATAAATAAAAGGAATATATTTGTGGGTCTTAAATTTATTCTTAAGATTATGATGAAGGATGGAGCCTTGTAAGAAATTTTTAGTTGGTGAAGAAGCTAGGTAAATGGAAGAAGAAAAAATTAGAGGAAAATTGAAGTTAAAAAAAAAATGGTTATAATAGAACAAAACTTGTGATAAAGAGTTGCTGACTTCTTGTCAAAGTAATAGTTAGTTCATGCCACTGTTGGGGTGTTCATTAGTGGTTATCCGCATGACATCTCATGTTAGAATTTTCTATTTCAAAAGTATTTAATTAGTTTATAAGGTGGTAAATTTTGCCGCATCATCCATTCTTGGTGGAACATCTTGAAGAAGCCATTTCCACAATATTGTTATTGTTCATGTTTAGCAATAGCTTAAATCCTGGTTGCCCCCTTCTATTGACTTTGGCTGTCCAAATAACTTATTTTAGAGTCTTTATTATGCTACAGATATGATACTAAGATACCATTTGACCAAGTTTCTGAAAGAGCTTCGAGGACTAAAAAGCTGAAACTTGGCCAAACATTAAATTTTATAAGTAATTTCTACTCCTGGAGAAGCTTCAAGTATTTTCTAGTTGGGCTAGAATGAGAAGCTTAAAATTGGAGCTTCTAATTTTAGTTTCTTGGGGAGCTATCTCATGGGTGAAAACTACCTCCACAGATTATGAAATCCCCTCCAACCCAAATAGAAACATAATAATTTTTCTTCTCCAAATTTCTCTATTTTTTACCGCAATTTCTCAAATCCTTATTTTTTATGACTACCAACCCATAATGGCTAAATATTTGAAATTTACTGTATAATTCCTTAGTTCGTCACAGGAGCTATCAAAGATATTGTTGAAGAGATAAATCATATTCCTTTCTCTGCCTTTCCCTTTTCTTCTAGAATATTTGTTTTTCTTTTGTTAAAGTTTCAAAAGAAGCACCTAATTGGATATTGGCGTTATAAATTGAGGAAAATAAAGAAATTGCGTGAGATGATGATGATGGGTCATCAAATTCATGGAGTTTTTGTTGTTGATGATGAGGATGGAAAAGTGAAGGAGTTTTGTAGAAATACGAATTGAAATGTTTACTGCTAAACAATTCAAGTTAAAGAAAGCAGGAAAAGGATAGAAGAAGTATAGGACGTGATTACTATTATCATCAATTTAATAGAGGTGAAAGATAATGTGAGGGCAAAACAATCCAATCAGTTTCCATATTCCAAGAATCAGTTATAGAAAGAGATGGCCAAATGTCATAAAATTTCTGTAGAAATAATTTCTTAAGAATTAGTTTTCAGAAGTGTGAATTGTTTTCTAAAAACTAGGCCAAACACACCGTAATTGCTTTATTCCCCTTTAATAGTAGTTGATTGATAATTGTAGCTTATTAGTGATACAGGTTCTTGACAGGTGCTATTACTTTTTGTATGCAATTGTTTTTCTGGTTGGTTGAATCCTCTTTCAATTTTAATTTGTGGGTAAAGTCATTTAGATAAAGATAGGGCAATTCCTATTCTGTTTCTTCAGCCTTTGGTGTGTAATACCTTCATAATTTCATTGCAGGTTGGTGATGCTTTGATACAGTTATATCACAATTTCATAACTGACTTTGAGACAAAGATAAATCTCCTTAAGCTTGCTCATTTTGCTGTCATAGTCTCTAGACAGTATGCTGAGAAAGAAGCGGCTATTGGTTATCTTGAGGGGGTGATTGAAAAGCTCCGTGCTACAAAGGAGTCTCGTATAGAAGAGCCGATCCTCTATATAAAGATGCAGATAGCTTTGGTTAAGCTAGAGCAAGGGGAACAGAAGGAATGCAAAAAGCTTTTAGATGATGGAAAAACCACACTTGACAGCATGACTGATATTGATCCATCAGCTTATGCTAGTTTTTATTGGGTCTCATCACAGTATCATAAAGCACGCCAGGAATTTGCAGAGTTCTACAAGAATGCTCTCCTTTATCTTGCGTACACCTCTGTGGAGTCTCTATCCGAATCATTCAAGCTGGTAAATTTTCTTGTTCATTTCCATTCAGCAATTTCTTGTTCAATTGGATGACCACATGGAATGATTAATTTTGGTTCATGTAGCCGACCCCAATATTTTTGGGATTAAGGCTGTGATTGATTGATTGATTGAATTAATTTCCATTCAGCAATTTTTTTTTTGGGCGATCCCTTTATAATACCCCAAGAAAGTATTTTGGACAGATGAGCAGTGTCTTCGAAAGGTTGAGCTTTAATTCATGATTTTTAGAAATTCTTGATTTGTCAGATCTAAAAATTTAGGTGATTGGTCGAAAGACACGAGCATTAGTGGTACCGGAACTGCCCCTGCTACTCTGTAGGTGACGGATTTGAACATAGGAGTAGTAGTGATTTGGAAATTATAGTTCCTATTATGTAATGCTGATTCATTTAAGCTGTAGATGAGAGTTAGAAAGCCAAATTAGATGGATAGAGCTGGGTTTATTAAGCTGGACGGTTAGAAAAATGAATTTAGTTTAGTTGGGCTAGACAGTTAACAAGGTTATAATTTTATTGCTTTCTTCCTGGATTCATTCTAGATGGTATTTCAAAGACAAGATGGCTACTTAGTCAGGCTTACATTGTGGGCTTGGGTCCTGTTTTTACATCATGGTATTTTTTGTTATTTAAGTGTCACTTGTTATATTCTCTCTCCCATAGTGTTTTTGATGCATATGATTTGTGTTCATCCCAGGAAATTTTAGATTAGTGCTTTAGTAGGGATTTATTTGAACTTCCTAAGCTGAAGGATTGTCAAATGGGTTATTGTAGATATTCATCTGTTTTACGTGTTTCTTATTTTGGTGCCACAGTAAGTCATTATTATATTATTATTCATTTATATGACTGAAGATTAGTCTGTTCTTTGTGGTATTTTAGGATGTTGATGAAAACGTTAAACTTATAAGGTTTGGAGGAAATATATTGGAGAGGAGGTTATAGAATAGACTCTGTCTTGCACTCTTGACTTATTAATACATTTTTGACAGACATCATGCTTGTTTGCTTGGCATATCTTACTATCCTTTTTATGTTTTTATTGGTGATGCTCTTATATTTGAGTTCTTTGTAGGATTTGGCTTTTGATCTTTCATTGTCTGCACTGTTGGGAGAGAATATCTACAACTTTGGAGAGCTACTTGCGCATCCAATTGTAAGTGTTTTTAACCTAAATTCTTTTGATACAATGTTTTTTTCTTCACTACTGTGTTGAGTATTCTGAGATGATTAGTGTAAAACATATTCTTTGTATTCACAATTTTCTCTTTGTTGTTGATTTTTCTTTTCATCTGAAGCTGGTTTTGCCTTGGCACATGTCATCATGTTTAACCACTGCCTTTAATTGTTGCAATGAGAATTGGAAAATTTTGTTAATCATTTTTAATTAATTTTTTTTGTAACAAACAAGCAATTTCTCGTACACCAAAAGGGTGAATTATTTGACGTTGTCAAACATTATGATTTTCAACTAGAATTTGAAAAAGGATGACATGTTAATAAAAAAAGGATATCCTGATGTAATTGATTTTGCAAGATTGGAAATTTGAAATGATTACACTTAAAAAATCGTTTCAATTGCCTTTTCATTTGTGCATGGGCAGCTTCTCATTGATGTTGCTTTAACTATGTAATTTTAGATATTTATACCAACTGCGAAAACAACCAATAAAGCTACCCTATGCCAAGTGTCATCTTTGCATAAAAAATTTTCCCACCTAATGTTTTTTTTTTTTTTTTTTTTTTTTTTTTTTTTTTTTTTTTTTTTTTTTTTTTTTT
>PYUH01000036.1:7631975-7655791 GCA_016808085.1 Suaeda aralocaspica
AATAAGATTACATGAAATTAACCATAAGTCAAAATTCAAACCATTGAAACAGCTAAAAGTAAGGAAATGTTTACTAATAAAAATAACAAAATCAAAAAACAACTTACAGAAAGGCTTTTCATGAGAAGGTACTCAACATCTTCAATAGAAAGCAGTGCGCTCCGCAATGACTTTCAATGGAATTGTCCGGCTTTCTGCAGGTCGGCTGCAATTAAAACATGATATTACAGACTGTGACGCTCAAACTGTAGTATTAATAATTAGAGCAAACAATCAATAAAAACCTTAATAAATGTTACAATTGTTAGAACATACTCAAAGATGATTTCCATCAGGCAAAGAATATTAATCTTCTCCAACAACTTCGTTAATTGGCAACAATGCTGGTTGTGCATTCAGAGCATCCTTGTGCACATTACATAATTCTTGTACCGAATCAAGTCACCAGTGTTAAATGCTTGCAAGATAATAAACCACTCGACCTTTGTCCCAAGAAGAGACTTTAACTGAGGGAAGGAACAAAAAATTATCAGATCATAGAAGACAAAGAAGAGCACTGAGGCTACACATGTGATGCGTCACACACTGTCAAAAAAAAACACAAAACAAAAAAAAAAATTCACTCAAAAATTAGAAACTAAAACTAGAAAGTACAGCGTATTTTTAGGTTTTTGATTTTATTTGGAAAAAATTAACTTTCATTCAGACTAACCACAATCAAAGGATCTTAACACCCGAGGGACCACCCACCTAAGTTTCTAATACTCACAATTCACTCGGACACACAAGAAATTGTAAGGTTTTGGACCCACCAAGGAATTACTCTAATTGTGATATTCCCTACGGGTTTTTTTAGTTGCAACAATTGAATATTTTATCTCTCACAAAAAATTACTCAATTGTTGCAACTATAAAAGATCAGAGGTAGTGATATTGATTGAATAAAGATATCACTACCCAAAATATTGAAACTAAGAAACTATTTATAAGACATAATTTCTAACTAACCTGGATAATTATTGACTAATCCTAACTGATTTAGACAAGCCCCAATCAGTCCACCTACGAAACCGAACAAACTAAAATAATAACAAAATCAACAATTATTTGCTCCCCAAGCAAACTGACCAGCAAACCTGTTTTGATAAAAACAGCCTGACGCGCATCGCTCCCTATCTTATGAATTTTTCAATATTTTTCCTTCAAAGTAGACATCTTGGGTTTTCCAAACACATTTACATGGATCATAGCTCTTACCCTTATATTAGAAAAATCTTGCAAGTTGACGCACTAACAAAAACTGATTTAATGATCCTAAGAACTAGTTATTAACTAACGAATTAAAACAATTTCTTTCTAATATTTAAACTAATAAATTAGCTATTACTATTATATAATACATGATTTAGACCATAGAATCCCCCCATTACTACCTTAATTTGCAAATAATCCAATCCAAATATTGAAGGACAATTAACACATCACCTTGATGTCTCATTTTGCTAACTCATCACCTGTTTAGGAAAAAAAAAACATGCAAAAGAATGGCATAGGACACACACACATACACACACACACACACCACAAATAATATTGTACATCATGTAACATTTAACATAATCTAGGTATAATTACATTATGCAATTTCATAACCGCTGTTTTGATCAGCCATGCACCACTCTCACTCACTCAAGCTAGATGGTGGTTTGAACCACCAATGTACAAAGAGATAAACTTTTTTTATTTTTTGATATATCACCATAATAATTTGGTATAAGTAAAAACTATACAATTACTGGATATTTGGAAGTAAACATTAAGAGAAACCAATCAAGATATCATATGTTATGACTGTTATCCTTAAGTATATAAAACCAAAGTTTTCAAAGGCGTTAAAGTTGCCAAATGAATAATGAAACTGGTCAATTGGGTACAACTTAAAAAAGATGGAGGAGTTAGTTGATTATTTACTTCAAATCAAGAAAGAGGGGGAAAAATGAAAGCAGTTATCACTCCACATCCAAATTGTATTCATCAATTGAAATTATGAAGAAACATCAATACAGAGGGTAAGAAAAGCACCAGGGCAGTTTTGGGGGTGTGCAAGGTGATCGACTGCACAGGGCCCCCCAAAATCTGGATATATGTATATTAGTTTACTATTAAAACTAATAAGCAAGTGGAGTAATGGTTAGAGTGATAGCTTTTAACCTAGGGTCAAGGGTTGAGAAGAATCATCAAAAATTAAAATGTTTTTTTGGAACAAACACATTAGCAATTTATTATGTAATGCAAACTTCCCTTCTTTTTCTCCTAAATCTATTCAATCGCATTATTACAGTAATAGCAAAACTTTCCTTCTTTTTCTCCTAAATCTATTCAATCAAACTTAACGGGGGGGGGGGGGGGGGAAGGGGAAAAGTTTAAGGTTTTGATTGAATAGATTTAGGAGAAAAAGAAGGAAAGTTTTGCTATTACTGTAATAAATGCGATTGAATAGATTTAGGAGAAAAAGAAGGGAAGTTTTGCTATTACATTAATAAATGCTAATGTGTTTGTTCCAAAAAAACATTTTAATTTTTTGATGATTACTCTAACCCTTGACCCTTAGGTTAAAAGCTATCACTCTAACCATTACTCCAACTTTGCTTATTAGTTTTAATAGTAAACTAATATACATATATCCAGATTTTGGGGGCCCTGTGCAGTCGATCACCTTGCACACCCCCAAAACTGCCCCTGGTGCTTTCTTACCCTCTGTATTGATGTTTCTTCATATTATTTCAATTGAATGAATACAATTTGGATGTGGAGTGATAACTGCTTTCATTTTTCCCCCTCTTTCTTGATTTGAAGTAAATAATCAACTAACTTCCTCCATCTTTTTTAAGTTGTACCCAATTGACCAGTTTCATTATTCATTTGGCAACTTTAACGCTCTTTGAAACTTTGGTTTTATATACTTAAGGATAATCAGTCATAATCATATGATATCTTGATTGGTTTCTCTTAATGTTTACTTCCAAATATATCCAGTAATTTGTATAGTTTTTACTTATACCAAATTATTATGGTGATATATCAAAAAATAAATAAAAGTTTATCTCTTTGTACATTGGTGGTTCAAACCACCATCTAGCTTGAGTGAGTGAGAGTGGTGCAATGGCTGATCAAAACAGCGTTTATGAAATTGCATAATGTAATTATACCTATGATTATGTTAAATGTTACATGATGTACAATATTATTTGTGTGTGTGTGTGTGTGTGTATGTGTGTGTGTCCTATGCCATTCTTTTGCATGTTTTTTTTTTCCTAAACAGTGTGATGAGTTAGCAAAATGAGACATCAAGGTTGATGTGTTAATTAGTCCTTTCAATATTTGGATTGGATTATATTGCAAATTAAGGTAGTAATGGGTGTATTCTATGGTCTAAATCATGTATTATATAATAGCTAATAGCTAATTTATTAGTTTAAATATTAGAAAGAAATTGCTTTTAATTCGTTTAGTTAATAACTAGTTCTTAGGATCATTAAATCAGTTTTTTGTTAGTGCGTCAACTTGCAAGATTTTTCTAATATAAGGGTAAGAGCTATGATCCATGTAAATGTGTTTTGGAAAACCCAAGATGTCTACTTTGAAGGAAAAATATTGAAAAAATTCAATAAGATAGGGAGCGATGCGCGTCAGGCTGTTTTTATCAAAACAGGTTTGCTGGTCAGTTTGCTTGGGGAGCAAATAATTGTTGATTTTGTTATTATTTTTAGTTTGTTCGGTTTTCGTAGGTGGACTGATTTGGGGCTTGTCTAAATCAGTTAGGATTAGTCAATAATTATCTAGGTTAGTTAGAAATTATGTCTTATAAATAGTTTCTTAGTTTCATTATTTTGGGTAGTGATATCTTTTATTCAATCAATATCACTACCTCTGATCTTTTATAGTTGCAACAATTGAGTAATTTTTTGTGAGAGATAAAATATTCAATTGTTGCAACTAAAAAAACCCGTAGGGAATATCACAATTAGAGTAATTCCTTGGTGGGTCCAAAACCTTACAATTTTCTTGTGTGTCCGAGTGAATTGTGAGTATTAGAAACTTAGGTGGTGTGTCCCTCGGGTGTTCTAAGATCCTTTGATTGTGGTTAGTCTGAATGAAAGTTAATTTTTTCCAAATAAAATCAAAAACCTAAAAATACGCTGTACTTTCTAGTTTAGTTTCTTAATTTTTGAGTGAATTTTTTTTTTTTGTTTTGTTTTGTTTTTTTTGAACAGTGTGTGACGCATCACATTGTTAGCCTCAGTTTGCTCTTCTTTGTCTTCTATGATCTGATAATTTTTTTGTTCCTTCCCTCAGTTAAAGTCTCTTCTTGGGACAAAGGTCGAGTGGCTTTATTATATCTTGCAAGCATTTAACACTGGTGACTTGATTCGGTACCAAGAATTATGTAATGTGCACAAGGATGCTCTGAATGCACAACCAGCATTAGTTGCCAATGAACGGAAGTTGTTGGAGAAGATTAATATTCTTTGCCTGATGGAAATCATCTTTGAGTATGTTCTAACAGTTGTTAACAATTTATGTTAAGGTTTATTTATTGATTGTTTGCTCTAATTATAATTACTACAGTTTGAGCGTCACAGTCTGATATATCATGTTCTTAATTGCAGCCGACCTGCAGAAAGCCGGACAATTCCATTGAAAGTCATTGCGGAGCGCACTAAGCTTTCTATTGAAGATGTTGAGTACCTTCTCATGAAAAGCCTTTCTGTAAGTTGTTTTTTTGATTTTGTTATTTTTATTAGTAAACATTTCCTTACTTTTAGCTGTTTCAATGGTTTTGAATTTTTGATCTTATGGTTAATTTCATGTACATCTTATTTGCCGCATCTCATCTATGTTTTCTCATTGTTGTGTACTTGTAACTGCTTTGACTCTGTTCCCATAGAATCCCACTTTCCGCATTATAACTTGCATGTCGAGTTATTAATGTTATCACCCACATGATTAAAAGTCCACTTTGAGTTCTTGAAGGAGTTTCTTTGGTAAATCTTATACTTTCTCCGTCTCGTAATGGTCGCTACCTTCTTTTTTGGTAGTATCAGATTAATTAGTTGCTATATTTCCTTGGAATGAAAAACGTTTTGTTAAGAATTTCAATTTACTTTTAGTTGATTACCTATTTCTGTCAATGCATTGCATGTTCCCATTTTTTTCCTCAAACCTCCTATACCCTTACAAGCTAAACTATCAAAATCATCACCACTAAATTTTATTCTCTGCTAACCAGCTTAGCCTCCACCACTACTCCCACTCTTTAATTCTCCACCCTCAACCAACACCATTAGCATCGTTGAGTCTTGAATTGCCCCATGACCTCACGATATCCTTTATGTCCCTCTTCCTCTCTCTTTGCTTCTACTAGCGGTTGGCAGCTTAGCATCTCAATTGATCTTTCCATTCTCTCCTGCACTGTCTTTCTCCGTTCATCTTGATCCGTTTCTCTTTCTCCCCTTGTATCTATTGAACGTCTCAGGAGTCTGGTGGTGGGATCAGAGCAGGAGAGGGTGGTGAGTTGTTTAAGTTGGTGGGATGGGTATTACTGCTAGAGAGTAAATAAAGTTTGTATTTCGTGCAGACTAGGGATGAAATAAGTCTGTGAGAGTTGGTTAATAGGCTTACTTAGGGACTCAAGGGGATTAGCTAATGAACTGTAATTGATGAAGCTGCTACTCATTTACTCTTTCCTTGTTAATTTGTGTGCCAAAATGAAATCTCTTGACTAACATAAAATGAAGATGACTTAAATCAAGTCCTCTGGAAAAAGGGATTTTTGGTAGTTGGAAAAGTTTAGGAAGTGGTATATTGGATGTGGATTTCTTATATAGCGCTATATTATGTAAGTGAATGGTTTCTGGGGTCTAGACCATCGAGAACAGCGTTGATTACTATGAAGCACTACTTAACAAGGGAGCATTAACTTTCTGCCACTTGCACAATCGCAGTTGAGTAGGTTTAGTATGTTCTACATGTTCATGTACAGTTGTACACTTCTTAATTTGATTAGAGTTCTTGCATTTAGGTATAAATTTCTAGTTTTTAATTGTTCAATATATTTCCATAGTTATACTCAGACCTTTGAACAGCAACCTGTAGTCTATAGCTTCTGGTATACATTTTGTCAAGCAAGATTTCCTTATTCCATTTAAACATTCAAGTTTTATTCATAAAATCTTGTCAAAAAAAATTATTCACAACATTAACGGTGATCAAATCTTGTATCCTAATGGACAGGGTCTCGTGTATGAACCACGCAATATGTCCTGTGCAATATCCACTAAATACTTTTCCACTCGCACTTTATCTATTGCTTAATGCTCTTCTAAAGCTAAAGTCTTATATTCCTTTAAACTCCTTTAGTTAATCATTAATGTCATCTAGATCTCCTTTATCCTCTATTTAAATCTTCATAGCCCTAACGTCTACCTTTTGATCACAATATCTTCTCTGTGACTTCGTATGTGACGAAAATGGCTTTAGTTGATTTCTCCTTGTCTTGTCCTCTGTACATGCTTTTCTATTATCTCTATTGTCTTAATATGATCCTCTGTAAAAGCCCTATATTTAGTCCATCACCTAAGTAGCGCTTTCCTAATATCCCGTAGCATTCTCGTTAGTCTTAGGAGGAACATGCTTTGTTTACATAGTATCGTAGTTGCTACTGCAACCACATGTAATCTTATGGGCTAATTCTTAATTGGCAACTTTTTACCATTTCTCATAGTCACAACATTTGTGCTTGACAAAACCATTCTAATATTGACAATTTAAGTGCTTGGTCTTACTCTGACTTGGTTTACTTTTGCTTTATGCTTTTGATCTATGCAATTACTTGAATCCTTCTGATCGCAACTCTTTTCTCCAAAGGTCTGATGTAGCATTAATTCGTGGTCTCGTTTCATCAACCAACACTATGTTGGAAATTGCATTTACCATGTTGTCCCGTTTAAATACACTTGTAAATTCATTTTTTACGGAATCAGAACCGACCTAGGTCAGACCCATGATGAAGTCCAATCTTATTAGTGCAAATCTGTTGCTCATTCACAGGTCCTAACATTTCTCTTCACATTCTGGTAGACGTCTTTTAGCCCATCTCCATCATTGCCCCTCATCCCTTGGAAACATATTAATGACTTTTCTGCTCATATGCTGATCGTTTTCCCTTACCGTGCAATGCTCCATTACCCCCTCATGAGAGGAATAGCCTATGTTATTGGTTTTTTGAAGTGCTTGTTCATTTCCTTGTTTTTTTTTTGTTTTTTTTTTTTTGTTTTTTTAATTTCTTTTTGTTTTTTTTTTTTTAAATTTAGTGTTTTTTTATGGAATAATATATACCACCACTCTCTTTCACAATTTCATAATTTGATTCACTTAGACACCTATCACCCTTGGATAGTTCAAAATCTATTTATTTGAATGATATGACTACTAGGAATTGTATTATTTGTGGCTGATCATCATCTTGACGAGGGCAGCTAATTTAGAAATATGTTGATTCTTTTGATTGTCATTAATCGATCTTTGTTATTTCTGAACAATTTGGATGCAGGTTCATCTTATTGAAGGGATCATTGATCAAGTTGAGGGGACAGTTCATGTATCCTGGGTGCAACCGAGAGTTTTAGGGATCCCTCAAATCAAGTCCTTGAGTGACAGGCTTGACAATTGGTTGGGCAAAGTTAACTCTGCTTTGCTGTCTGTTGAAGCTGAAACACCAGATTTAGTTACTGCATAAGCTTTAGCTTGTATTCGTTTCCTGTAACAGATTCTTAGTGTTCAGACAAAAAGGGGAAGGGTGCCTTATATTTTGAGATAGAAAGAGGTGCAGGGATTATTTTTGCCGCTCCTGGGCTTTAGCTTCTGTATGCATCTCTTCAAAGTATTTGTTCTTTGTCTAAAATCATTTTTCATGGTAGGAGCAACTCCTTCCCCTTGTACTTCCCCCATTGGAGGGAGGGCGTTTGATTTGCTAGGTTGAACTTTAGTGGGGGCAATTTCTTTGAATACTTGGTTGTACTTTGCTAGCGTTGGGCTGATCTATGTGCTTTGGACTTCTAAAGAAACAAAGATGTCATCTACGATTCAGTTGACTTCTAAGTTGAGTTAGTGAATATATTATTACTACCTTTGTTTTAAATTATGCAGTAGATGCTTAATTCCTTTGACCAGAGTCATAGCTCATAAGCATCTTTTAATATAGTGTAGGATTACTGCATTGCCCATCTTTACTATCGCAGGGGAGAGAGATACAAAGCTTCCCATCTATTAAATAATACCACCAATTGCCACCGCCAACAGACCCCCACCAGGCTTTGAACCACCACTGCGATAGTTGAAGCCTAATCATTAGCAACGAACTTTAAACTACCAACCCACCACCCAAAATCAAACCATCAACAGCCCCACTACCGTACTTCAAAGTTCAAACCATCACCTAAGGTTGAACGCAATCACACCCACTAATTGAACTAACTAAAAAACCCACAACCAGTAGCTCAGGTTCAAAGCCACAATCACCAACAACCGAAACATAGATTTGAAGGCACAACCATGACTCACCAAATATAAAAAGAATGGCTAGATTAATGTTTAATGGTGGTGCTGCTTGAACTATTACGCATCAAATATTAACACATTGACCCAATTAATCTTTCTATGTATAACGTTAGTCTATGTGGTTGAAACATGGTAACGTTACCTAAACACTTATTTTGTTGAAGGACGAAGAATATATAATAGGAAAATAAACCCTTATCTTATGATGTGTTCTTATTAAAATGGGTGATAGGTGACCTATTCTCTTGTTTTGATAGATGTGAAACGTGGGAATGTTCTTATTTCATTTTGTTTTTCTTCCAATCGGCCATTTTACATGTTTGAATGATGTTCGGTGGATTATCGTCATGTGACAGTGTCTTAATTATTAAATTAATGCTATCTTTTATATAATTCATATAGCAATCGGGGTGTGTCTTCTGTGCAGCAGGTTGCACCGTCAAATAATGGTGCAACCATGCACTTGAAAATCGTTTTTTTGTTATGGGTTTCACTGCAATGGTTACTTTGTAAAATAACGATGGTTATATATTTGCATAATGATGGTTACCTATTTGAACCATAATGGTTACTCACGTTCTACACTTATTTGAGCAACTTCCTACTCATGTGAATTGCAATGATTAACTAATAAAATTATTTAAATTACTTATTTGAATAATGATTGATGGTTATTACCTAAAAATATAGAGGTTATTATAACTATGTATTTCAAATCGAGTTTTACTTATAATAAAGTGATTGTGAATCACTAGTAATTCCCATGTCAATTGCTTTAAATATTGATAGTTACTCGACTAAGCAATGATGATTATTTAGCTACTTATTAGGTTGAGGTTACCGGTTATTAAAATCATGATTGCATAATTGAACGAAAATAGTTACTTTCTAAAAGAGTTATGGTTACTTACGGATAATTGTGATTTACTAGTTAGTAATACTGTGGTTACTTTTTTTTTTTTTTTTGAGAGGTAATACTGTGGTTACTTAATTATATGAACAATGATGGTCACTTTTTAGAAGCGTTATGGTTACCTATTAGTGAGGTTACCATATTAGTAACGTTGTGGTTTCTTATCAAAATAATAATGGTTACATATTCTAATTGCAAACGGAATGGTTACTTGGTTTAATATTATGGGTTACTTTATTAGAATATGAATATAGAACTTACAAAATTAAAAAATAATGTTACTTATAAGAAATCAAATACCCTAAGAATCTTAATTCTACAACAAACTAAACTTGTATTAAAAAGTTGAATTAAATAAAAGAAATTTAAGACGCTAAAATTTCAAAATCACATTAAACATTAAACCTTCAATATCAATGAAAAGAAGAATCAAGTTTTAGTTGCTAGATTCATTCACAAGCACAAATTAACTACTTGAATTCGCATAGAAAGGAAGAAGAAAAGAGGAATAAGAAAGAAGAATAAAGGGAGAAGATAGAAGAACGAGGATGAGAGGCTGAAATGGCGGCGATGACCCCAATGGTGGTTGGTTTTCTCTAAAACCCTAGAATTTGGGGGTGGCCGCACCATTTGATAATCGTAAAGCATGTTGTATATAAGACAAATTGATCTTATGAAGTTTTAATGTTTATGGTGTAAGAGTTGAGACTATTTTTGATTTGTAACTTTAACTATTGCAGTCTTGATAGTTTGAATGTTTATAATTAATTTTCTCAATTATTATAAATCTCAAGCCTAAAGATTTAAAGTTAAAAGAGGGTCAAAATAGTATTTTCAAATCATCGGATATCCGTATATTTGATCCGATAATTTGAAATATCTGCTTATATTCGAATCGGATTCAGATCAAAATTTACCTGATCTAAAAATGATTGGATATCCGACATCCCGAATTGGATAGGGTTGATCCGATTTTGAATGATTGTAGAATGCTATATGAAGATTGTATTTCAGTGTATATCTTTTGTTTAATTGTAGTTCAACTTTTTTATCCCTTTTGGTTTTGTCAGTAAAAATGAAAGTAGCGGTGACACATGGCAAATTTGGCTTGAGTAGTTTTTGTTTTAGACTTTAGTTGATAAAACGTGTAGGGCTATCGATGCACGCTATTCTTCAAATAATGGCATGCAATTTACAATCGTTTTAGCCTCAACAAGTGAGCAATGTTATGTTTTTTTGTTGTGTTGTACAATATTATAATTTATCTTTTTGCTTCTATATTTCCACAAACAAACTTAATGTGGTCAAGCAAAATCCCCATTTCTACCACCTAACTAATTGCATGTTTTTTTTTTTTTTTTTTTTTTTTTTTTTTTTTTTTTTTTTTTTTTTTTNTTTTTTTTTCTCTTTGCACAACAATCATGTGTATTACAGCATAAGTCCAACGTCATAGATTTCTTTAGCTTGTAGACTCATGAATGTAATTTTCCGCAACAATAGTATTTTTCTTTTGATGATATGATTTGGTCCCTTCTTTTTTGTCGGATCCACAACTTGGCCTACATCTGACATTGCACGCAACCCTTATCCTCTTCCTCCTTTGGCGCAACACTCTTTTCTCCTCTGTGTAGATTTTGGTAGTTGCTCTTCATCATCATTATCAACATACTTGTTGCTACTTTTGACTGAGGGTTACCTATATTATCCTTTACAATTCGATTCATCTTTTAGATGTAGGTTCAATCCAGTCAAAGCGTCCAAATTTTTTCCTGCTTTAACTGCGGGGGTATTCATCGAATATTCTATCAATATGTTTGTTATATTATTTTTTAGACATAAAATCTTATGTAAAGTAGGATATATTATTAAGGAACTTCTATCTTTTATCATTGTAACCCTATAAATATGATCAATGGAAATCACCCAAAATAAAGGAGTTTAAAGAATTACACAAACTAACAATCTGGCTTGAACCGTAAAAATGCAACTTAATGAATCCTTCGAGAAGGAGCTCAAAGATATATTTTTTGGAACATGTTGCTGAATTCGAATGGATCAAAGATATAGTGGGAACTCGATCAGTCATTTGCATCAAGTCCTCTTCTTTTCTTTCACATCTTTTAGTAAATGACTCTTAGCTATTTGCCTTGTGACGATGTTCTTGAGAATTTTCACTTTTGATTAACTTTATGCTTTTTTTTTTTGTCAATAAGGTTGCACAAAAACGAATACCGGTACGAGTACGTACACAAGTACAAAACGGGTATAAGAAAACGCCATTGAAAAAATGAGGATACGGGTACGTGAGAGAAATAATAAGAAATTATATAAATTTCTACATAATTTCAATAGAATATAGAGCTAAATATCAAATTTGGTGATGATAATATGATTATTAAACATAATAACTACTAAAAACCAAAAAGGCATAAACAATTTAGGCGGGAAAATATGTCAAAAGCTATGGGACACTCGAATGAACCTAATCAGTTACGTCAATGTGGGTACGTGTGTCCAACGTGTGTCGGTGTCGTGTCGGTATCAGACACGAGGTAAGGCAGGTTAGAGGTGTGTCGGTGCAACCTAGTTTGTCAACAATTACTTACAAGTTAGCTGTACGTTTTTGTTAACAACTACCTAGGTTTTAATAAAAATTACACAATTACCTACATGTTTCAATTTTGTTTGGTATCACTACATAGTAACATTTTCCGTCTAAAATATCCGTTAGTGGGTCCCAATCTTAACCTTGACTCCATTAATTATTGACAAAATTACTACAATACCCCTATAAAAATGAAAAGGATTCAACCTCTTTTCTTCCTCCCACCTTCATTTAATTCATGAATCAAACTCAACTATTGATCAAATTTTAATTTTCAATTCATTTAGACTGTCTTAATTTTGGATTTGGGATATGTTATATATATATATATATTTTAAGTTTAAATTCAATTAATTTGGGCTTGGGATATGATTTTTCTATGTTATAATTCAATTAATGTTGGATTGAGGTTTGACTTTTCAGGGTTTTAATTCGATTTATCTAGGTTTGGGTTTTTATTTTTTAGGATTTAATGATGTATTCTCGTTGAGTCACTAACTGTAAGTGTAAAGGAGGGTTTGAGGTTTGGTTTAAAATCTGATTTGGGGTTTGAGTGTGCATTGTTAGTTATTGCTCAAATACTTAGGGTGTCAATGGCGCTTTGGGGGATTGATTTGAAATATGGGTTTGAGTGTGTGTTTACTTTGTTCTTCAAATTGGTCTTCAAAGGTTTAATTTTATGGGTTTTGTCCTTCAAATCCAGGCTTTTAGTTTTGTCGTTTTTATGAGAAATTTTAGGCATTTAAAGCTGAATATATTATTAGATTTTTGTGTTATATCATCAAAGAGTAAAATTTCAAAAATGGAACAATTGTAATTGTCACTGGATGAAAAGCTTTAAGCATGTAAACTCCTTGTCAATGACAATACAAAGGAAAACTCGTGAAAATTCATTTCTATTAACGCAAGGGTATAAATGTAATTGGAAAAGGTATTGGAGGGAAAGGGAAAATTAAAGCTGGGACCTACTAACAAATGTTTTGGATGGAAAACGTTAGTAAGTAGTAGTATTAAACAAAATGGAAACATGTAGGTAGTTGTGTAATTTTTATCAAAACCTAGGTCGTTGTTGACAAAAACAGATATGTTGTAGGAAGTTGTTGACAAAAAAAAAAAAAAAAAAAAATAATTTTATATATTTAAANAAAAAAAAAAAAAAACTAATTTTATATATGTAAAGTAAAACATAGCCAAAAAAAGTTATTATTATTTGATCAATTCAATTAGAGATATCAATGTTTAAAAATATATATCAAAAAGTGTAGAATGATGAATATAGCAACTAAATATGGAAGGGAGGATTCATGCATGTCGATGTTTTATAATATAATCAATGCATGATGTGCAATAATTTATTTTTTGTTTTCTTGAATTATATGTTTTAATAAATATGTTTATCTTTTTTTTTGTTTAATTTACTTTGTTGTAGAAATCAATAAAAAAAAATTTCTTTTTCAATTTACAAAATTGTATGTTACAAATTCAGTGCACACTAACAATGATGTACCATTTCCTATTGTTTTCTTGAACTATATCACATTAAATGTTTATCTCTTTTTCCATTTCATTTTCTTTGTTTTTGAAATTATATTGCATATAATATTTTCTTTTACGGGTTTAAAGGATTGCACGTTACAAATTCAATATTGATGCTTCATTCGTTACAGGTAACGTTTCCTTATATATATATATGAAATGGATGAAATTAGTGTCTTCTAACCTAATGAATTTCATAATAATTTGCAAGCATAAGCAAATTCATTTTGTAGTTTCCTTGGTTAACTAGATAACAATAGCAATGAGAGCTTTTATGTACCTCTTTGCTTTATTTTTATTAAAATATGAAATAAGATGTACCCAATTTTCTGAAGAAAAAGTTAATTTGGAAAAAGAGTATAAGCTCTTGAAGAAACCAAGTGTTAAAACAATCAAGGTTCGTTTCATGCAATGTTATACTTATGGAAAAAACACATCTATGATTATGTCTTTTAGAATTTTTTTATTTATTTTATTGGTGAAAATATTTTAAAACTTTAAATAAATGATATTATTAATTCTTAATAATTTCTTTTGCATGATAATGAAAATATCATTAAAAACCATTGATATTAAAGCATTTCCCAATTTCCACTTGGTACGGTGTAGTATCATAGAGAAACAATGTCCATGTTTCTCAAATAGTTGTTCACTACTAGAAGTTAGATATTTTGTTTGGCTAGTTTGACTTGTTATTTGGATTGACCTTTTATGGAGTTTGGGTGTGTTCGGTGATAGCTTTTGAGGTAGCTTTTAGCTTTTACACCAAGTCAAAACACTATCTTATAAAATTATGAGTGTTTGGTGATGTAGTGTTTTAGGTAATTCTTAGTGGTAGAGGTAGCTTTTAGGTAACTTTTGTAGAAAGCTAAAAAAAAGTAGCGTTGTAAATCCTAAACTAGCTTTCAATGAAAGATATTTTATTTATTTTATTTTATTTGATTTTCTTAACCCTATATTTTTTCTCTCTATTTATTTCTCACATCTCCCTACATATTTTTTTGTTGACTCTAATCTCTCCACTCCACTCTCTTCTCATGTAATAATTGTTTGATGCCGTCATATATCTTACTTATATCCTCCAAATTTTTTTATTTGATGGAAAGGCTGAAGCCAATTTTATTGATAAATATACACTACAAGAAAATCCATTTATTGCAACGACTTTTTGCAACGACAAAAAATGGTCGTTGCAATACATCAGTTTTAGCAACCATAAGCTAAAGTCGTTGCAAATGTTGTTGCAAAAAATCAAAAATTTCATTTCCCTCCAACAAAAAAAAAACGCGGGGTTGAAAAAATTTTGGTCAGCAAATGGCAACAAAAGAAGTCGTTGCAAAAACATTTCACTGGAGTACAGCAACACTAAATATTGTTACTAAAGATGAGCAGTACTTTTAGCAACAACGAATGTCGTTGCAAAAAATAAGTGTATAGTATAGCAACGACTTGTCGTTGCAAAACATATATTGTACTAATACCTAAAATTTCTTATACGTATACCTAAAACTAATACCTCAACATTATCCTAACTTATCTCCTCAAACAATCAGAACGCACTCCCCAAATTTATCCCCTTTCCTCCACCCCACCTACGTATATCCCTCCACGGAAGACACCATCACCCTCACGGCAGCAGCATCCCACCAAAGACCACCATAACTCCACAAAGACCACCATAACTCCAACGAAGACCACCATCACCCTCACCTCACTCAATTCGCACACCAGCAGCGTGTGACGACCTCTTCGCGGCTTAGCCCGCCGGCCCACCTTCACCCCACCTTCAGCCACCTTCGCCCAGCAGCACCGAAGACCACCATCACCCTCACGTCACTCAATTCGCACAGCAGCAGCGCACCATCGCCCTCAACTCCTTCAATTCGCCCTCAAATCCTTCAATTCGCCCAAAAGCCTCGCCCTAGTTCATCTCACAATAACTTTACAAGGACGTTAGTTAATGGTGAGCTTTTAAGTTTTGAAAATAAATATTCTGTGGTACAAAATGCTATTTTGGGTTATTCTGTGATTTTAATTTTGTGTTATTTTGGGTTTAAAGTTTGCATTTTGTTTTACTGTAAAAAAATGAACCTTTAACTTTAATTTCAGTGTTTTTAAAAATTTTTAACAGTAAATTGTAAATTTTTTGCAATGGGTTATGGGTTAACTTTTTCAGTGTTTATATTATATGGGTTATGTTATGTTATGTAATTTCTATGCTTGTCTTTTGGCTTCCTGCCAATTTGTATGAAATAAATGGATTAATACTTGTTTGGATTCTCATATTTCATCTATTATGCTAATATATATTGTTTAGATGCTTGTATAATCTGTTAAATTTAGAATTTTCAACACATTTTATTTTGGATTTCTGCTGTACACTAGTGATTACTGTTCATTAGTAGTGTAAATTGTACTTATATGAGAGCTGAGACCTGATTTTGGCCTTAATAATGTGTTTGATTTAGAAATGTATCGAGGTCGGATCCTCACTATGATTCGTATATTTCCTGAGTCCATGATTATTTGTTGAGACGGGCATTGAAAGGACAAAGATATTTGAAATTGTACAGCTATCATTACTTGATCAACGGGTTTGCGGTGCTTGTCACACCTAATCAGGTATAATGTTTGCCATTTTGCAATACTTCTAAGTGCTAACTTTTTAACAATTCATTATACTCTTAGAACATAGAATGATTATGTCCCACTTCTCTTGCTTTCTTTCCTGTAAACATCATGACTAATAGTTTTACCCCTCCTTAGACATGATTTTTCAAACGTTTGGATTAAATTTATATCCTTGTGCTCATTTGTTGTCGAACGTTGAACATTTACTTCTATATTAGTGTTATTATTACCCATAAACATTTATCTTGGCATGGAAATATGGTGATATATATTGCAACCGTTGACGATCATAATCGCTGTCAATCTATCAATACATGGGAGCTTTTAATTTTCTAATTTACTTTTAATTTGATTTTTAAGGAGAACAAGCTTTCTAAAAGAAAAGAAGTGGGTTATCTGTCTTGTTTGGTCTTTGCAATGGCTTTTGAAGTCACTGAACTTATGTTTATTTCTTAAAGGTCATATTGGTTGCTGTGTTGTTTGATATTTGAATTTATGCTGGTTTTTTGGGTGGCTGTGTTGGTTGTGCATCCAGTAGTGGTTTTTGATGTTCAGTGGCTGAGTGTTTGGTGGTGGGTTGCTGTGGTTGTGTTGTAGTTTTGGGGAATTTTTTGCAGGGCTGTAGCAGGACTTTGGTGGCAGTTTACAAGTTTGACTGGAAATCAGGCAATGTCAGCCTGCACTAAGGCTTGTAGCATGCAGGTTAGAGGGGTGGTTGATTGCAGTTGTGTAGGTTTTTGTTTTGCATGTCCTGGTTGTTGCTGGCTCTATTTTAGTATAGTCTTTACAGTTTGGCTGTTGAATACTGCAGTAATGTAGTCTAGGAAGTGCAGTGGTAGTTTGTGAGATGGATGTTAGGCTGCTTCTGGATGCTAGGTAGTTTTGTTGGGTGGTAGGTTTGCTAGTGAGCAGTGAAGACTTGCTGAGGGGGCAGGTTTGTGTAGTCTGATTTGAGTTGAAGGTTGCTTGAGGTTGATGTTAGGATGCTATGGGGAGCCTATTGTTTTGGAGTCTTTTTGGTGTGGCAGGTAGTTGCAGTAGCTTATGTGGTTGTGGGGAGGCCTAGTTGGTAGTAGCTTTTGGCAGTTTTGGAAGCATTCTGGTGGGCAGTGCTTGCTCAGGTTGCTGCTGTGTTGAGTGCTTTTGGTGCTTGATATGGCAGTTTGGAGGTTGTGTTTTTGATGTGGAGGAAGGTTTTTTTTTTTTTTCTTGGTTGAAGCCTGCTGATGAGAAGGGTTTGTCTTGGGTATTGCATTGAGTTGGCTGTTTTGTGGTTTTGCTTTTGTTCTTTGTTGGTTTTGGGTATAGGTTGGATGTTTTGGTTTGTCTTGCTGGGTTAGGTTGTATTGTTTGTATAGTGGAGCTTTTATGGACTACTTAGTGCAGAACTGAGTCAGTTTTGCCTAAGTAGGTATAGGTTGTAATTATTCTCTTTTTGGTAATAAAATCACTTACATTTTACCAAAAAAAAAAGATATTCCTTTATGGAGTTGCTTAAATGTCCAACTTCTTTTTTTTATTTTTAAAAATGCCTTTTCTTTTCCTTTTTTTTTTTAACAGATGAGTTTTGTTTAACTGCTTCTCCCTTTGTTATCTGAAACTTGACATTACTTGCATACCTTTTTATGCCTTTTCACTCTTTCCTTCTGTTACCTCCATATATATGTTTTGAGCTACTGCTTTGTTCATTAAGGGTTGTTAAAAGCAACAACAACGCTTTTTAAATGAGTTTTGTGTTTTGGACATTTATTTTTTTCTTCTCCCAAATGTGATGCTTATGCTCTTATTTTGTCACATTAGGAGATGACTATAGATAAGGCATGGATGAAAGTAAAGAATCGTTCCTCTTGTGACTATGTGAAGGGTGTTGACAACTTTTTAAACTTTGCTCTTTCAAATGTTAGCCAAGAAGATAAGGGCACTATCACTATTAGGTGTCCTTGTAACAATTGTCGAAACATAATATTCAAAAGAAAGTGTGATGTGAGATTAGATTTGCTCAAGTGGGGGATGTATGACAAGTATACCATGTGGGAGTTCCATGGAGAAGTATCGCAAGGTGGAAGGGAAGATGAAAATTACAATCATATCGATCTTGATAATGACTTTGGCATATCAATGCTCCAAGATGCTTGTGGTGTGGGTCCTATGAATATTGGGGGCGATGATGAGTTGTTGAATGATATTGAACATGTCACCGAAGAACCTAATGAAAATGCCAAAAAATTTTATCGGCTCCTTCAAGAATATCAGGAGCCGTTAAAGGTGAATGGAATGACTATGACTAAGCTGGAATACATTGTGAAACTTTTACACATGAAGGTTCTATATAATTGGTGTGACAGTTCTTTTAACAGTTTACTCAGTTTTGAACGCCAGGCATGGGGAATTGATCTTCCAGAATCTTATTACGAGGCTAAAAAACTCATTAAGGATTTAGGTCTTCATTACATAATGATTGATGCTTGTCAAAATGATTGTATTTTATATTGGAAAGAGAATGAGAATTTGAATGAGTGTCCCACTTGTGGTTTATCGAGATGGAAAAATGATGAGAAAGGGTCCTTAAAGGGAACTAAAGTGCCTCATAAGGTTTTGCGATACTTTCCTTGCAAGCCAAGATTGCAAAGGTTGTACATGTCTAGAAAAACTGCTAAAGATATGCAGTGGCACAAAGAACAAATTGTGGATGATGACATAATGAGGCATCCTCGTGACTCATATGCTTGGAAATCATTTGATGACGAGTATGGTGAATTCGCAAAGGAAGCACGTAATGTAAGGCTTGGACTAGCATGTGATGGGTTCCAACCTTTTAATAATTCACAACACAGTATATGGCCGGTTGTTCTTATTCCCTATAATTTACCACCATGGGTTTGCATGAAACCTCATTCCTTTTTTTTGACTTTGCTCATACCAGGACCCAGTAGTCCAAGGAGGAATATAGATGTGTATCTCAGACCATTAATTGATGAATTGAAGGATCTTTGGGACGATGGGGTTGAAAATTATGATGCCTATTTGAAGGAATTTCAGATTGCGTGCATCTCTTTTATGGACTATCAATGACTTTCCAGCATATGGAGATTTGTCGGGATGGACAACTAAAGGTGGTTATGCTTGCCCCTGTTGTAATAAAGATACGAAACGCACGTCACTCTAGCACAAAGGTGGTTATATGCGACATCGTTGTTGGCTGCCACTTGATCATAAGTGGAGAAAAGATGCATCTTCTTTGGATAATAAGCATGAGAAAGGTCATGCACCGCAACCACTTACAGGGGATGATGTGCTGGGGCATTTTTCTAGATTTACACAAGCGAAATTCGGAAAGAGTGAATCAAAGAAAAGAAAAAGGGAGGGTGAGAATTGTTTGTATGGTTGGAACAAAAAAAGCATTTTCTTTGATTTGCCTTATTGGAGCAAATTAAAAATCCGTCACAATTTGGATGTTATGCACATTGAAAAGAATGTCTCCGATAATATTTTAGAAAACTTGATGAATAATAAAAATAAGACTAAGGATACTATAAAGGCTCGCATGGATTTAATGAAAATGCGAGTGAGGATCGAGTTGCATCCAATTGTCGATGGAGATAAACTTCGTGTGCCAGTTGCATGCTACTCTTTGAGCGCAACAGCGAAGGCTGCCATATGTGACATGTTTGCTACATTGAAATCTCCAGATGGATATTTATCAAATATTTCTCGTTGTGTCAAAGATAATGGGAAAAGAATTTCATGTATGAAGAGCCATGACCATCACGTGTTTATTGAACAATTGCTTCCCCTTGCAATACGGGGCTTCTTGCCAAAACATGTGTATGAGCCTTTAGTTGAGTTAAGTTTCTTCTTTAGAGAATTGTGCTCTAGAAACTTAACTATTAGGCAACTTGAAAAGCTAGAGAAAAAAATTCCTTACACATTGTGCAAGCTAGAGATGGTTTTTCCTCCTGCTTTTTTCGACGTCATGGTGCATTTGGTCATTCACTTAGCTGCCGAAGCAAAGATTGCCGGACCTATTAGATATCGGTGGATGTATCCAGTTGAGAGGTAGGCTTCTTTGCTTGTGTTGAGAATTTTTTTTAAAGGTTATGCATGTCAATTTATTAATCCAAGTATGACGATTTGAATTCAATAATTTTAATAGGTATATTCGAACTTTGAAAGCCTATATCCGTAATAGAGCACATCCAGAAGGTTGTATTGCCGAGGGTTATCTAGCGGATGAGTGCTTAACATTTTGCTCTAGATACATGAAAGACATTGACACCAAGTTTAATCGTTCAAGATGGAATGATGAAAATGAAGTCATCAATGAGGATGCCTTACAATCTAACCTTGAAATATTTAGACCACTTGGACATTCTATTGGAAATGGTGTGCCAATGCATCTTGATTTCAAGGAGTGTAGTGAAATCCATTCATACATTCTTCAAGATTGTGATGAACTAATCGAGTTCACTAAGTAAGTGTTTCAATATTACAACTTTACCACTTTTTAAATTTATGAATTTGTGAAACATTATTAAGTATTCTTATTCTCTCAAAACCAATAGGGAGCACAAGTTAGAGCTACAAAGAGAATGCCCAACAAATGTTGACAAGAGGCACAAAGCACAATTTCCGAAATGGATACTTTCGCATGTAAGTTTCAATTTAAGGTCACTATGCTATTAATAGAAATTTCAAATACTATTTTCGGTAATATAGTTGCACGGTGATGGACAAGTTGATGAGGATTTGTATAATTTGGTTTGCGGTCCCTCGAGAGTTGTGAGGAGTTACAGTGGATACATTGTTAATGGTTATAGATTTCACACTCGTGACCGTTCAGAATGTAGGAAAACTCAGAATTGTGGAGTGATGGTTCGAGGTGATGACACAACTGACAAGGAATACTATGGTGTCTTAGGTGACATATATGAGTTGCAATATCCAGGAAGAAATTGTGTTTTTATCTTCAAGTGCAATTGGTTTGATGTAGGACACATGGGTAGAGGTTATAAGGTAGATGAAAATGGACTGACTAGTGTAAATAAGATGAGAACTTTGAAAACTGATGAAGTATTTGTTCTTGAATCACAAGTGGAACAGGTATTTTATATCCAAGATCCGAAAGACGTGGATTGGGACTTTGTGGTAAAGGCGCAACCGAGAGATTTTTATGATATGCCAAGTGATGAGGTTGACAAAGATGAAATTGATGTAGAGGATGCATATCAACAAGTTGAGGTTGAAGTGGATTCTGAGGAAGATGTCTCCTCCTCATTTGATAACTTTTCGGTGGAGTCATTAGCTACTAATGCTTTTGTGGTGGAGCGGGAAGCTAAGGTTGTTCAAATGGTAAAAAATTGGATTGAGGAAATTGATCAAAAAGAGGATGACTTCATTAATGATGGGGAAATCGAAGTGTATGAGGAGTCATCTGAGGAAGAAGAGGAATTTGATTCTGACATTTGAAGTTCGATGATATCTTTTTTATGTTTTTATTTGAATTGTTCAATGTTTATTAACATTTTTTCAGTAGACCTTATTTTGTAAGACTTTGTCATTGAAACTTGTAGTTATATTTGCTGCTTCTTAATTATGATATCTGATTGGTTTATATTTGGTGATATTTGATGTTTATTATATATGCTGTTGCTCTATTTACTTCTTTGATTTGAATTATCCTGGTTTGTCTAAATTTGCTTTTTAATAAATTAGTTATTGTAATTTTTTAAGTCATTTTTTAAAAAAAGACTACATAAGACGTGTTAAAGGAAAATGCTTACAGTTTTATTTTATCAAATACGGTGTGTAAACAATTTTAGTTTCTTATTCGTAAACCAAAGCTGGTTGGAAGAGGCGTTGGAAAAATTGTGGGCAATCGGATTATTGCTCCTGGAAGGTTACAAAGTTTGTTACACAACATGGTGAGTTCAAATGAGATATGAAGTTAATAACGTATATTTTCAAATGACATGTCTTTACTAATCAATTTTGTTTGGTGTGTTATTATAGGAACCAAGAAAAAATCCAATGAGGAAGGACAAGCATAAGCACAAGGACGTCAGTTGACCAAAGATGTTGTTGATGCAGTTGTTAATAGTAAGGACACATCTAGTAGTTTGTTTGTTTGGCATCTTTTTTTTATAAAATAAAAGTTTTAATCTACTTGTTTTTTATATTATAGATTTGAATAGACAACGTGCATTATGTACAATTGAACAAGGAAATCAGTCTCCTACATTAAATGATCAAAACAACGATGTGCATGACACAAATGGTTCACTCCAAAACGAAGATCTTGAAATGAATGATTGTGAATCCGGATGTGTAGTCACATGAAGAACTGAATGTATGTATGATATCCTATATATAACTTTTTATTTTTCTGTTCTAAAGTGTGGTTCATAAGTTACTCTTTACTATATTTGTAGATGCACTTGGTAAGAGAAAACGGATGAGTAACCTAGCTGGTAGGATTGCTAAAGCAATCGAAGTGAATGAAGCTGGTAACCCTACACCCCGACAGGTGCGAAACAATGACAACACTAAAGAGGGTAATCAGGAAAACAATGAAGGCTTAAATGAAGGTAACCGGTTGTTCCATTCTTCCTTTTTGCAAAATTAATTAATATGCATATTTGTAAGACTCTTATCTCCCTCCGTTGCTTTATTTTGAAGCAACAAGTCACACTAGAGGAATAGGTAATCGAGGGAAGTACAAGAGCTATGTGGTTGATATGAAAATTAAAGGGAAAGGATCAAAACTAACAGTTTACATACCTGAAGAAATTGATCGAGCAATTGGGGAAAATGCACGACATTTGGTTAATGAGTGTGGTCGCATAGTGAGGACAAGAGCTCCATTGAATATAAACAATTGGAAAGAAGCTTTTTTCTGTTGCGGGTGATAGTATGTGGAAGGAGATCCAGGTAATAGTAGGATAAGTTGTAAGTTTAATATGGTCTCATGTGCATAAAATTATTACGACGACATTAAATATTCATCATTTTCCATAATTATGTTGGCTAGGATAAGTTTCAAATTGCTGAGTCAAGTCAATACTTGAAGATGTATGCCTTTGTTGTCGATACCATGCAACGCCTATATAGGTTATGGAAGTGTCGACTACATTACTACTACAAAAGTCCAAAATGTGGGAAAACGAACCAAGAACGTGAGAAAAATCCCCCTCCTGATCTTCCTTTAGAGCAATGGAAATATTGCATAAAACGATTTGCATCAAAAGATTTTAAGGTAGTTTCTGAAAAACAGGTGCTCAATAGTTTCTCTTAGTCATTTGATTGATTCTTTGTTGGCTAACTTTTTTTAGTTTTGTTATGCAGATTGTAAGTCAAAGGAACTCTAAAAACAGNTTTATGTAGATTGTAAGTCAAAGGAACTCTAAAAACAGGAAGTCTGACAAAAGAGTTATCCATACCACTGGAAATTTGGCTTTTGCTGAAGTTGAGGATGAATTGGTATGCTAAGTACTTAGTCATTTGCATGAGTTAAGA